>OMLC01067780.1:0-11364 GCA_900302585.1 Regalecus glesne | reverse complement strand
TCCGATCTATGTGGGTTTGTGTGTGTGTGTGTGTGTGTACATGTGCATATGTGTATGTATTCCCTCACCTTGAGCATTTTGCAATTGTGTCGGAGAGGAGCTCAAGTTCCCTCAACAACAATTGACTGGAGGGCTCTTCTATTCTCAACCTGTCAAGTGAATTATCTTTGGTGCGTTTTAAGATACTGAATATAACTTTGTGTAACGCATTTTGCAAATTGCTTCAGAGAGGAGTCTAAAGAGATCGCCTCCAAAGGATATCCTGTCCAGTGTCCCTTCTTTCAAGACAACACGCCAGTGGCCGCATGTATGCTTGCCAGAAAACAAACACTCGTTTTTCACACTCAGCCAAGTTTTCCGTTTTATGTTTGGCACTGTGCACCTGGAACGCTTGGAGGTTGAAAATTGGAGCGTTTTAATTGGAAAATGTAACCTCCGAATTGGAAAGGAACGCAGCAAAAGACCTGTTTAAGACTATCGGACACGTAAACATGCTCAAAAAGAGCCCGGGGTAACAGACGGAGGCCAATACAGTACCATGGGTCAATTGACCCCCGCAGAACAAAAGTCTCCAGTCGTGAGTCATTCCTCAGAAATGTGCCGCGAACACACTAATTTAAAATAGTTACAGCAATAAAATAAGATAAATATAAATAAGTTAACAGTGCTCTTGTGGGAAGATAGGAAAACATTCACAGTTGCACACGGTTATCGTTGGAAGGTGGGAACCCCGGTGTCACAGGCAGCGGCACTGGGACTTTAGATGGTGTAACACTCTTTTCGACCAATCGCAGAAGATTTCCAGGCGCTCCGAGATCTCAACGGAGAACTCCACCATTTGGAAGGAATTGGATACAGGAGGGAGAGATGCAGAGGGAATCTGTGGGATCTCCTCATGGATCTGGAAACACAGGACGATGGTTCGTTGAGAGAACACGAAACAAAAAGTTTTGTATCGGTAAAAGTGTGTGTGTGTGCTTGCAAAGTTGAGTCAAGTCTCATGTTCCAAGCTTTCCTGTTGTTTGTACATATTGTTTATTTTATAGCAAATTTTATTCGTTTGGTTCCCCTGGACTCTTTCTATTTCTCATTTAACTCATTTTGGGAAAACCGAATATATAAGCCAGCAGTGAAAGAAAAAGTTGATGGATAAATCGGGTATGTGGGTCAGCATATGCTTCATTCCTTACGATCCACATTACCGTTTGTTTTTACGTACCATCTTAAATCCTGGTTAGTGTAGCTGTTTCTTAATTAATTCGGAATCACCTGTGCACTCAATATACCAGGCGGAAACTCATGGGCCCACTGGGCTATACACATAAAGGTGATTTGGTTGTTTTTAGTAGTGGGTGAGTCCCTAATGCCAAGTGTGTAGAGATGCAGACTTGAAGGAAAGTAAGGGAGTTTACGATGGGATAGTCCAAAGCCTTCGCAGATTTAACAGGTCTACAATCAAGAGTCTGGTAGTGTGTGAGTGTGGACATTGGGATTTGGGCCTTTCTCTCAAAAAGCCATTTTACCTGCTTGAGTGCCATACTGATGAGGTCAGAGACTTGCTGTAGGTATCTACTGGCGCCCTCTAGTGCATTGGAGACATGCTGCAGGCTTGAATCCTCCCTGGCTGTTTTTAACCATTCTGTGTGCAGCTTGAAGGCATTCACATCCAAGTAGAGCTGGGAGAGAGCCTCAGCAGGCTGGAGGGAACAGCAGGTAGGCACATAGACAAATGGGTAAATGAATGTATGATTGGATTCATGATGGATAGATATATAGTTGGGTGTACGTAGATAAATGATTAATAGAGAGGGAGAACGAACCACACAGAAAAACAGGTAAATGTATGCATGCATGGGTAGACAGAAAGACAGAAAATGTATTCTTCTGGTTATAGAAATGGGCTGAGAAGGCTTCAACAACAACAACAAATATTCAGAAATGCCGATTGCTGTGATTTCCGTAGGTAGATGTGTACCTTCATAGAATGGAAATGGGCTGCAGTGTGTTTCATGTGAGGAAGGTGATCCAGTTTGTAGTCCAGTAGTTGGAAGATGTTGAGTTCATTCTCTGACTGTGGAGATTCGAGTTGGAAAGGGTTAATATCCACGTGCACTTTTCCCCTGGCCATTCACATAACAAAACTATCAGTACAATCATTTGATATAGTACTGCTATGACATAATACTATGATACCTGCTAGTAACACTCAAAGTTTATGTGATAAAGCATCTGCTGAGTTTAGCCATTTAAATATGAATGAATGTTGTCTATGACAGGCTCCTGTGATAGCTTACCAAGCCGTGGAGTGTTTTGGACAGCTGCTGCAGTGTTCCCATCCGCCTTTTCATCAATTCAAATCTGGAACAGTTTGCACAGCGGCGGGTGGGGAGAGATGCCGAGTGAACAAACAGCTGGAGCAATGGCAGAAGGTGGAAGAAAATGGGGGTCGAATCCAGAAGTACTGCGAAGGTAAAAAGAATATCCGTGAGCTACATGTCAGAATTGTATCAGTAATGTCATCAGACATAAAATGTTACCTATGAACATCTGGCTCCTCAATCAGACAGATGCAGCATAACCGTACCAGTAGGAGCAAGACATTAAAATCATAAAGTTATATTAATGAAGTAGTTTCTCCAGTAGGATCCGAGGACCCCCTAGTGGTTGTGATGCCTCCTAGGTAGGAGACCAAGACCTGTGAGTTGGATCGAGGACTGTTTCAATAGTCTTCTACTTATTTCTTGATGCATGCTCAGTAACCTCTGCATTTGGTTACTGGGAGCTACCCGGTACGCCAGGAGTTGAAACCACAACCCTCTGGCCATAAGCCTCATGGAGTGTGATTCAAGTCTTGGACTAGACTTGAATCTCTAGACTATTTAAAATGAGTAAATGGTAAATGGACTTGTTCTTATATAGCACTTTTCTAGTCTCACTACCGAGTCCAGTCAAATTTAAGGGATCACGTGCAGCGTTTTACATAAATGTCCCCATTTGATGTGCTGCACCAGATTATAGTTTCAAGCTAATTCACATCTGCACTCCCTGCTTGTCCTTTTGATACTGGGAGAAAACCAGCGCACCTGGAGGAAACCCACACAGACACTGGGAGAACACGCAAACTCCACACAGAGAGGACCTGGGATGGGATTCAAACCCAGGACCTTAGTAACTGACACACCGTGTCACTGTTACAAGGCTGTAATAAGAGTTCTGTTCCACAGTTGACCATCAGTGAACTGTCCCCATGTTGTGGGGGTGGACACGGACTGAGATGGAGCTTAGGCAATTAAGGTCAGATTTCCATCATGATGTCTTGTGGTGGATTCGAACCCACAGCTTCTCAATCGGTGAAGCATGTGCTCTACCGCTGAGCTGCTGTGACACTGTCTCACCACGGAGGCTGTGGTAAAGACTGTAAAATAGGAGAAATCCGTTTGTCTCTGGTCATAAAATAGTCTGATACAGCAGCTGGGCTGGTTCCTGCACTGAAGGACAATTGCAGCTCTTGTTGATGTGAGATATTTACTTTTGAGGAGGAAATGATTTGACTCACTGTCAAGTTGAGTAACAGTCTGAAGTGAATCAATGAGTGAGTGAGCAAGGGACGGAGGCAGCAGTGGGATGAGCGCGAGCAGAACAAGTGACTCGAGAGAGATCGATTGTGAGCAAAGTTCTGTTCATGTGAAGTGAGCATCCCAGCGCTCACTGATCGGCTCCTGTTTTGTCACTTGTGTCGAGGAGGGCATCCGGCCTTAATCCTCCACACACTCCGTCCCTGTCCATGTCTGTCCTCACAACATGGGGACCGGTCATGACGCATAAAAATGGGCCTCTCTCATCCACAGTTATTGGATTGTGGAGGATCCCCATTCAGCGAGACAAAGAGGAGTCTGCATCTGTGACGCTGCCCTCTTTGGGTTGGAGGGAATCTGAGGTGTCCTGTAACATAACCCGGGCACCACGGGGAAAACCGACAGCACTTGTGTTAGATCAGGCAGAAGGAATGTTAGATATGCTGCAAGGTTTGTTTTTTTCCTCTGCCCCAGCCTGCGGAGGGGCCTCCCGTTTGGAGCAAAAAAGGAGCCTGGCGCTGACTCAGATCCACCGCCAGGCTCCCGGTCAGACTAATCTCTCTGCTGTGACCCCAACAAGCAGGCGCCTGTGACGAGGACGAATGAAGCTTTGGCTGTGGCTGTTTTTGTGTTTTTTCAGCCAGCCATGACCAATGTGAAACCCCCCCCCCCACACACACACACACACACACGTCACACGGTCTTAAATCATAAATGAACACTCCACAGTGAGGATGAAGACACACACAGAGAAAGACGTCATATCGTTTGCAGTGTTGTAGAAATTGCTGCCAGCTCATGAGTTTGTCTGCCAAAACTTTCCAATCGGAGGACGGCGTCTCCCCGCGGCCATTCACATCCTCCACACGTCAAACGGTGAGAGGTACGTCTTACGTGTCTCAACTAGTCCCAACGTGTGGGGGTGGACACAGACGTGGATGCATCCTGGGGGGGGGGTTTAAGGTCAGATCCACCCCCTGACTCCCTATAGTGGGTTCGAACCTGCGACCTCTGGCCCATCAGCTCTCAAAGCACGCGCTCCACTGCTGAGGCACCGCGGCCTCCGAACGAGGCACGCGGTGGAATGGACGAATGCTTCGTTGAACTTTTATCACACACTTGATATGAACGGCCATAAACGGTTAGCGGCGAGTGGTGGCCGGAGCCGTAGACGTGCTTCATCCTATCTCAACAGCTGTGTTTTGAAACCAGGAGATAGGAGGTGGAAACTTCAGCTTTAAAGACACACAGAGCCACTAAAACTGACTGAGCCTCCCTCTGTGAGACCGCTGGACACAAACATGGCTCACAGTGACGACACCGTCTGACCAGAGCAGATCCGCTGTGCCGAGACACAAGCCACACATTTCACTACGACAATGATGCACTTCAGGCTCCAGTGGTTGCATACAAAGACTGGGGCCCAGACTCAGCAGGCTCTCAAGTACCCCGACCACTCCGCTGTCTCATGTGAACCTCAGTAACATGGTGTCTCCTCTGTTCGCTACAAACACACAGGACGGCCTTTTGCTCCAGCCCACCGCAGGTCTGAACCCCATACAACCGCTGTGGCCTTGCAGCCAGCACAGACGCCCACCTTGCTGATTTGAACACGAGGTGAGCTTATCCTTCCATCTGCAACACAAAAGCTTTGACTGATGTCCAGTGGCTCCAGCTGCAGCCCAGATGTGGCCCACGTTTCAACCCAGCTGTGGTTTTATCACACAAGTATTCAAAAACGACTTCATCGAAAATCCAGCCTTCCATCGTCGACCACTCATCTGTAGCCGGGTCACGGGGTCATGCTGGAGCCTATCCCAGTGGCCGTTGGGTGAAGGATGGGGAAACAGCCTGGACAGGTCACCAGTCCATCTCAGGGCAGGTGGGGGGAATTAAGGCCAGATGCCCTTCCTGACACCCCGCGGTGGGTTCGAACCTGCAGCATCTGGCTTGTCAGTGTCCAAAGTGCACAGTCTACCGCGGCCCCCTGGTCAGCCACATGTAGCCACATGTAAAGGCAGCGAGCACAACGGCTCTCGTGTCCTGGCATCTGGGGTTCGAGAAGACACAACAAGTCGGTCAGCAGTTGACTAATAAAGGGTTTGATTGGGCTTTTGGTTCTACCGGGACCGCTGGAGAGTCAGCGGGAATCCGCTGAGGCATGGAGATTATCAAAGACTCTCAGATTAACTAAACCTCCTGAGGCTACAGTGCAGTCACCTATCTGGCACAAGCAACCCGACAGCTCAGATCCAAACTGCTTCAGAGGCAAAACACAAGGTTTAGAGACCATCGTCAGCAGATCACAGTCTGCCATCTCTGAAGCCATTTCTCCAGAAGAGGATAGCTCACAGCTGTGGATGCATACGTGTGTGTCATCACTGTACCTGCATCACATTGGATGACCACACACACACACACACACACAGTGATGAAACGTCCTGTATTCCCACACTGTGACGTGGGTGGGAGCAGATGGAGCCTTACAAAAATCACAAAGGTGAATCAAACCTTGAACAATGCTTTTGAAATATTGTGATAAGTATTACAATGACACGGAAGTATCCTCGTATTGCCAAATGGGGGTGTGGCATAGCTCAGGATGCAGGGCGGTTGTCAAGTAATCGGAAGATCGGTGGTTCGATCCCCGGCCCCTGCAGAAAGCGTGTTGAAGTCTCCTTGAGCAAGACACTGAAGCCCTGACTGCTCAAGCCCAGAGATCGAATGTGACCCGTCCAGGCTGTTTCCTCGCCCTGCACCCAGCGAGTGCCGGGATAGGCTCCAGCATGACTCCGACCTGATTCCAGAGAAGCGGTTGATGATGGATGAATTGATGGATATCAAATCAGAACGTAAGTAGACCAAGAACACACACCCCCCTCTCATTCTCATACACACACCGCATGCACACGTTCATGGAAGGACGTTGACACGCATGCATTTGCTCAGTGCACTTATGCTTTTGTGTGTGCATGGATGTATGTTACACGGGAAACCTGCACGCTCTCACACAGTTACAGACACACAGACACATCATTTCCCTCCTCTGGTACTGAGGAACCTTTGGCCCTAGCGAGGTGTTTACTTTGCATCGGTTAGATGTGAGCGTTTGTGCTGCCATAACGTGCAGAATCACTTGTTCTACGGTCCCGTGGACATGCGTATTATTAACCTGACAATCAGACGGACGTCTGAAGTAAATGAGTCCATTCAGTCAGTAGTTAAAAAAGTTTTCTAGTTTCAGTGGCAGAGATCTCACTTTGGGTGCTGATGAGCCGGAGGCAGTGGGTTCGAACCCACTGCAGGGCGTCAGGAAGGGCATCCAGCCTTAACCCCTCAAGCTCCATCTCAGTCTGTGCCCCCCCTCCCCCCACACACAACGTGGAGACTGACCGTGACTTAAAACGGACCTCTGCTATGTTCCTTGAGACACATCCCATGATGCAAAGTGGCACTTCAGACACTTAGCATCATGGGAGGAAGCAGATGAGTAAGTAAGTCAGTAAGCAGGCCGGGCTCTAGTTTCGGGTCATGGCACAGTTGAAGGAGTAAGTTCGAGGTCATGGTGCAGGGCGGTCTACGGTGTGGCCAGTTCTTTTTGTTTGCTCCGGGACAAGTGGCGCTGGCAGTCATCAGGGTAACGGAGACGCAGTTCTAAAAGGTTTGGATTAGAATCGTGGGAGTGGTGGAGGCCGTTTCCAGCTGCGGCCAATAAAACCAGCTCCCCTCATCCCCTTTAGAAGCAGAACACACTCTGTCGTGATGAATTGCCAGTTTCATAATGGACAGTGGAAGTCCAGACCGCCTGAGGCCGAACATGTCCTCCCAGCAGGGGACTGATGTCTTTGTTGGGGAGGTGCAGAGATGCCACGTGAGCCCGTGACAGACGTGAACACCAATTCCTAGAGAACATGCAGCACGACCATTTACCAGGAGACCCTTTACTCCTGCACATCCCATGAACCTAGCAGCAGACCTGCAGTCGGGGATCGGTTAGGGCGGCGCACCTCGGGAGGGAGGGCGGTCGTATAGTCATCACAGGTTGGTCGTTTGATCCCCTGCAGAAAGTGTTGAGATGTCCATGAACAAGACCCTGAACCCCTGACCGCTCAAGCCCTCGGATAAACTGGTGACCAGGGTGTCTCCCCGCCTTCCGCCCAGTGAGTGCCGGGGCAGCCTCCAGCACGACTCCGAGCGGATTCCAGATGAGAGGCTGACGGTGGATGGACAGAAGTCTCCAGCATGTTGTTAGAAGTAGGTCTAGTATTGACTCGGTGCAGGCCATCAGGAAGGGCATCCAGCCGTAATCCCCCGAGCTCCATCCAGCCCTTTAACGATGGGGCTTGTCAATGCGTGTAGAGACGGACCTCTCCGGTGTTGGCTGAAGTCCGTGTTTAGTGCTTCTTTCCCGAGAGCCCTGAAACTACCACACAACGCCTGCGTCTGTGCCGAGACCCGGTCGGACCGGGTGGAGACGCAGGCCTAATATTTGGTTTCATTTCACACCCAACTGGCACTGCACCTCCTGACTGACCGACACGCCCTCGACTGCCCCCCCCTCCACGCCCTTGTCAGTGCAAGCGACGATGTCACGGTGACCCCGAAATTTTCCAAAGAGGTCCAGGCGAGAGGGAAAAACCATCCTCGCACCCTAGCAACCTGTCACCAAATCTGTTATCACTCGGCCCGGCCAAGCACCATCTGGAAACCGAAGCCTGTAATGTGCACACCTGACCCACGAGCAGCACCCCCACAACCCGTAGTTTAGATTGGAGGCCACGTCCGACAACATGAACCAGTTAGCTGTTCAGAGAGGTTCCAGTTCTTGAACTACCAGCCTCAGTCACATCCTGATGATGTCACTGTCTACTCCTCTGTCTCACACAGCACAAGTCTCCCTCTCAGAAGCACACTGTTCACTGATCCATTCACTTCCACTGACACACACACACACACACACACACACACGGTGTTTCCCGTGTCTGGAAACAGAAGAAGCACCAGAGTCTGACTTACTTCTCATCTTATCGCCTCAGCTGCGGCTCTGCTAAGACCAGCCTCCAGGACCTTCTTGCGGTGTTTCTCAGTCACCCTCTCCTCTCTGGGTGTCTGTGTGTGTTTGTGTGTGATTGCCAGATGAACTTGTGTGTGGACAAGTGTAAAAGTTCCCTTTTATAGAATGCGTATGACACATCACCTGAGTCATCAGCCACTGCCGCCATTCAAGCATCAACGCCCACACTGGACAACCCCCCACCCCTCAACCCAACACTCACCCCAAACCAAACCTCCATCCCTCCCCTGCACCCCCGCCTCCTCCTCATCCCTCTCTCTTTCTCTGCTAAAGGACTCAAGACTCCTTCCTTTGTTCCGGTGCCTCTGAACTGGAAAAATGACAATTGATAGAGGAGCCAGGGGAGATGTCATGCCAGCGGAACAGACCTGGTCTCAGACACGCCCCCTCTCCTCACGCCCATCTCTCTTTTGCCTTCCCTCCAGTCGGCTTCGCCTCACTTTAGCCCCGTCCGCTGCGGCCGTTTGCAGATGACACAGCTTATCTCTCGGTCCTCATGACCTCCTGCCAGCTCCGTGTTTCCCCTCCTTCTCAGATCCACCATCTCCGCGTGTCGCCTGGAGGCGCGAGGCGCGTCCGAGTTCATCGTGGCCGGTCGTCCGCCTGGCGGAAGCCTCGTGCCAACCGGTGAAGTCGAGCTGTACACGCATGGCCGCTGCACGTTGCCTCCGGCTGGACAGAAAGGAGAAGGGACACAGAAGAACCTGTCCCACACTGTGGGGACGTTGGAATTAGGAGCCGGGACGGAGCAAAAACAAATGGAACAAATAAAACTGACGCAAACTAAAACACACCACGAGGAGCAAAGGATGGTCAAGTCAGGCTTATTGGTCTGAAACCACGAGGCTGTGCCCCGGAGGGCTTTACAATCACTGCTATCCATCCTCACATTATATGACCGTAATGTAGCGCAGTAATACACGACGCCAACACATATGCCACTAGGAAGGAAAGAGAAGCCTCTTCTTTTGCTCCCAGGATTCCTGCCAGGACCTGTGTTCTCTGCTTCTGACCCGTCCTGTTGTACAGGAGCGGTGGGCAGCTGCAGAACCCGGGCGACAGTCAGGGGCTCAGTGTCTTAGTCAAGGACACTTCAACACACTTTGTGAAGGAGCCGGGGATCCAATCAGCGACCTTCTGAATGCTAAACGCCCGCCCTACCTCCTAAGCCACGCCCCCTCCTACATTATGCCTCAGTGTACCACGGTATGTGACCCTTCATGACCTCTCTCTGGGTACAGTCACTCCTAATGTGGCCCGGGTGAGAATATCTGGGGGGACAGAGGAGTGAATAGAGGAATAGATGAGGATGAATCGATGTGATTGGACGTGGATCAGCAGCATAATTGGGTAGAAAGCGGTAAAATAGATGCTTCAGCGGTAGAGTGCGGGATTCAGGAAATAACAAGCAAGGGGACGCGGGTTCGATCCCACCATGAGATATCAGGAAGGGCATCCAGCCTTAATCCCCCAAGCCCCGTCTGAGTCTGTCCCCCCCCCCCCCCCCCCCAACATGGGGACTGATGGTGAGGTGTAAAATGGAGCTTTTCAGAGGCTTTTCTGCATCTGTAATTTGGTTCCAGTTCCTCATTACGTGTCATGAATATAATCTAACGGCGGACTTCACAAATGGCACCGCGCCAAACACAAGTGTTTCGGGAGTAGTTAGTTTTCTGAATAGCCCTCGTCTAGTAAGGCTGAGCCTGAGGTGGACGTGCATTGGCCTGCAGAGCGGCTCCACACTCGTGATCCCCCTCACGCTCGTGTATAACCTGGTGATGTCTGTGTAAGGCGTGGCCTAGACCACACCAGGCATGTTGGATTTCTCAAGTCGGCGTCCATGTCCATCAGCGCTGACGCTCGCTCAGGTGTGGTGCTCTGGGGAAGTTCAAGAATTTGGAAAGTGCTCTTTGATGCCTCATTCTTGATGTCTTTTTCATCTTCCTGCTTGACTTACATGTAGCGGAAAGCAAAAAAGAAAACCAGTAACTGGTTTTAATCTAGTGTAATCCCAGTTAACTGGAAGCCTCTGTCATGATTAAAATCACTTAGCCTTTGGGAAATTCCATCTTCTCCATCCTCACTACTGCAGAAAAGCTGCAATGAGAAAGTTGTCGATGTTGAAAGTGTGGAAGGTTTTATTCTGTCGAAGCTGTTTGACCCTAACCCTGACCCCTTCAGTAAAATGCCACATGTTGCTGACAGGAGATCAGTCTTTACTGTCCTGTGTTGCTTTTGTTTTCATTCTAAGATCAATCACAGCTGACTGGGGATCAGACCAGCCAGCCTCCCCTCAACCTGTCCGGTTCTCCTCTGTCGGCACCGTGTGTGATGGTGAGCAAGATGTTTGCCGACATGAAGTCTCTGTGTGGGGTCCAGGAAGCTGCACTGGTTTCTTATCTCTAATATCAAACTCTCTCTCTCTGTGTCTCTCTCTCACACACACACACACACACAAGGCAGAACTACTGGGATAACCAGTGACTGTGATGAACCAGCTCTTGGATGAGCAAACCAGCAGTAGGTGGTACCTGTGGGCCTGACGGAGGACCACTGGTCAGGACTACACCAGTCGTCCAGTGTAGAGGGATCATCCCATATAAGGAGAGGAGAGGAGCAGACGCCATAAGAGAAGCCTGACAATGTACCAGTGATTATTTGTCATCCCAGATAAAGGACACACACACACACACACACACACACAAAGAGGAAAGT
>OMLC01067777.1:0-12134 GCA_900302585.1 Regalecus glesne | reverse complement strand
GGGGGGGGAGGGGGGAGAGAAGGAGAGAGAGAGAGAGAGAGAGAGAGAGAGACAGAGAGACAGAGAGAGAGAGATGAAGGAGAGAGAGAGACAGAGAGAGAGAGAGAGAGAGAGAGAGACAGAGAGAGAGAAACAGAGAGAGAGAGAGAGAGAGAGAGAGAGAGAGAGAGAGAGAGAGAGAGAGAGAGAGAGAGAGAGAGAGAGAGACAGAGAGAGAGAGAGAGAGACAGAGAGCTAGGAGGGATATGGGATTTGCATTTTAATCGCTCAATTTGAAGACATTGGTCATTATAAAAATTCTCCTGTTCATCCCAATGGACAGCTACCGAACTCCCTTGGCGTCAAGGTGTGAGAGCAGCTGCCTCCCCGAAGAGGCAGTTACAGTCCTGACCACTCATACTTTTCCCCTTGCATGACACCAGACACAGCTGATCTGCAGATACAGCTGATTTTTCAGAAAGCAGAGCCAAATTGCACTGGCTCTCATTCTGTATGATTATCATGGTAGCCTCTGAGGCAACCAAGGGAACAGGGATACAAAGCACCCCTTCATCACTCACATTGACTGACATTTACCATGCATTACCATTCAGAGAGACACCATTTCCCCAACTGGAAGAAAGCAGGCAGAGAAAGTCATTTCATGTTTTTTATCAAAATGACAGCCACAGCTTGGCTAGTGGAGGAAGCTCTGCTCCCCTTGTCTTCAGGAGAAAACACCTCTAGTTAAACTTGAGGGGAGCTGAACAGTTGGAGGAGCATTTCTCCTTTCTAAGCTTACTGGGGAGCATCCATACTCATAGGGATGCTGTTGTATCCATCCATGTGGGTGTTTGGGGTTGGTTGCTTACCCTCTATCTCTACCAACCCACACACGTATGGATACCAACCCTGGAAACAGCTGGAAGACAGCATCTGCTACCTGCCTTGCAGTGATGACTCAAAGTGGAGAAGCTAAAAGGCTAAGGCAGGGTGGTGTGCAGTAGTAAGGAACTTTAAAAGTTGCATGGTTGGTGGCGTTCATCAGGTACAAGGATGCTGACAGAGCCTGGTTGAGACAAAGTTTCAGCTACACAGAGAACTGCATTAAAACCAACATGAGGTTATTTCACCTTTTCCTACTCTGCACAGCCGTGTGGTGGAGCGCGCATTTTGGGAACTGATGAACCAGATGTGGCAGGTCTGAACCTACCACTTGGGCATCAGGAAGGGCTTCCAGTCTTAATCCTCCATGCTCCTTCTGAATCTGTGTCCACCTCCACAACATGAGGACTAACCGTAACACGTAAAAGTGGACCTCTCCTAACCTGCATATATCCGACTATATAAAACCTCCTTTCTTCAAGTCCTACAGGGAAAGACATTTTACATCAGACAGAGTCCTGTGCATATACACAGCATCTTAAATGTTCTTTGAATAAACATATTCGGAGCTATATGACTAAACAATACCGTCAATGACATTGCCCACCAACAGACTGAAGCATGCCGGCTGCTGCTTGGGAAACTTTACATCAGTAAATCAGGACAAAGACAGACAAAGGTCCCAGTAACCAAACTTTTTTCCCCAACTTCTGATGCAGGTGTAGTGCTGGACACGCCTGAAAGAAACCTTGCACACAACCTGCATCAGAGGCTCCATACACTGTTTCCCACACAGACATCAAGACATATTATCAGCAGACTCAGTAAACCCATGCCCAGAACATTCATTGAGACAGACAGTGAGAAATAAAAACCACTATGATAAATTAAAATAGGGGTCCCGGGCTAGCTCAGTCGAGTACCCACTTTAGGAACTGATGAGCCAGAGGGTGAGGGTTCAAACCCACTCCAGAGCATAAGGGAAGGGCATCCAGCCTTAACCCCCCCCCCCATGTGCCATCCATGTCCACCCCTACAACGTGGGGACTAATCAAGAAAAGTGAAAATGGAACTCTCATCAATAGTGGAATAGAGATTTAGATCACTTGAAGGGTTGCTGACAATCTCTTGATGAGTGGTGGGAGGATGTTATACAGTTCACAGGTGTTCTGAACCATGTGGCACAGACACACGATGACCTCTCTAACCTGAGAGGAGGCAGGATGACCCAATACCTGGCATAACCCAAAATGCAGCCAAATGCTGCTGCATTCAAAGATAAGATCAAATAATATTCCTAAATTCATTGGAGGCGTGGTGAAACTTCCAACATGTTGATATGTGGCTTGGTTAATGTTCTCTGAAATGCTAAAAGAAAGGAATTCACCAGTGACTCATCATCAACACCATCATCCACAACCAAGTCAGAGACCCTCTCACAAGCTGGCAAAACACCACTGATCACAGCTTCTCCCATCGTGGCAGCAATTCTCTGATCAAAGCAAATGAACTGCGGTGTCCCTCTCCCCCACCGACGGCAGCCATACTTCACTGCTGTACAGGGTTCTGTCTTCTGGCCTCGACTTTTATGTCCAACCTTTTTAGCTCATTAATCGTGCAGGCATCAGAGCTGAATGCATTCACCATTTACCACTTTTTGTAACATGCTGTTACTCAACACATTCTCTCCTGTTAGAGAGTCCAGCTGGCCAGCATGCCCTGCCCCAGCCTCGACCCCACCAAGCAGCATGGACAGTTGACCAACTGTCAAAGTATTTAACTCATCCACTTTCCCCACCTTTGCACCCTCACCATTCCACTATTATGCCTCTCATTCACGCATATGTACACAAATTATGTACAATTTACAATATGTAAAATGTATCCCTCTGTAAGTATTCTAAAATGATGTTCAATCAACAATCCATAAGTTTTGGGTGGTAACTGGGTGGAGATGAGAGGCACAGGACCACAATTTCAAGTTGCTTGGGATTTATTCATGATCAAAAGTTCATTGCTTTGTGTGCACTCTATTATGAATTAGATTATTTTTACTCATGCATTGTTTGTGGTGCACATGTAGCCTTTTAGTCTTGAACCTATTCAAATTCTAATGCATACATCCAACACACACAGTAACAAACCATATGCACTGCATTAGTATATGTATATGGAAATATCCTGTGGGTATCACAGGATTTGCATCCTGTGGGTATGCTTCTATTTATGCTTCTACCTTGTTTTTCATGTTGTGAAAACTAATTGACTGCCATGTTGCTATTTGTATAAAAGAAAAAAAAATGGCAAAATTAAGAAATGTTTGTTCACGAGACCCCTGGACTTCTTCCTTATTGCACATCATGGGTCATTTCAGATGTTCTCTAACTCTGCGTCATTCCCTGACTATGAGGTGTCCCAGATCTTGGCCATTTCCCCATTCTCTGTTGAGCAGTAGTGGGAGAATGAACTGCTCATTACGGACCGTGGCAGGTTCATTGATCAGCAGATGGACAGATGACCAGAGAATGCCCTTTTGGAAGCACAGTGACCATCTATTACAGAGTGCACAATTGAGCCAACAAACAAAGTGCTGGTCCTGTTCAAAAGAGGTCCTCTATTGTTGGTCTATTTCAGGGCTCTGCTGGGCCTCTGGGCCTGTTCATGTCCCAATAAAAACTAAGGAACCAGTGACACTGGCTGCAGTCAAAGAACTGGGTTAGCTGGTGAATCTTATTTTTGCTTTCAGCTGTGGCAACTGAACAGCAATTAACCACTCTGGTGCGTTCAGCCTGCAGCCCACTTCTTAACCCTTCCCTGCCTCCATAAAGAGAAGGTGTGATCAGTAAACTTACCATGAGGATGTTCCCATCACCACAAAAGCTTAATCCCGTGTATACTCACAATATGGAGACATGGAGAAATGGCAACCACTATGAAATTAAGCACAATTTTCTAGTCTGCATTTGATTTCTTAACACTTTCGAGCATGGTGGCCCAGCATGCTCCCTCCCAGCAACAAGGTCCTGGGTTCGAATCCCGTTCCAGGTCTTTTCTGTGTGGAGTTTACATATTCTCCCTGTTTTGGTGTGGGTTTCCACTGGATGTTCTGGTTTCCTCCCACCACCATAAAGACATGCATGTTAGGATTAATACTCCAGCCTGTACCCCTGAGCAAGGCAGTAGGAAAACAAACTGGAGTTTCTCCCCCAGATTTTGCAGCTGTTCACTCATCCTATACAATAGGATAGGGTAAATGCAGAGAAAAAGTATATTCTAAGATATACAATGACAAAATAAAGGTGCTTTCTTTCTGCCCCTACAAAACGAACCCCAGAGTAGCCCATCTGGGATTTACAAACGTTCATGTCACCGTCCTGGTCAAAAGTATATCAGCGTAGTGGTCTTTTTCCTGCCTGAGGAGGATCCAATTCTACTAGTACCATATCACTGCACAAGACTTTTCAATCACAGACTGGTCAAAGCACCCTTCATTCATCTTTGGTCTTCTGCTGAATCCTATTTACTGGAAAAGCATCTTTTTTCATGAGATGAGAAAAATGTCCCTCTGTGTATCCATGAAAAAAGGTTTAATGTCAGACCCTTCTTTTTAGGTGGCCATGTAAAACTGGAGCGAGGCCGCCTCCAAGCATAACCTGTTTATCCATGCATAGTCCCTGTTTAAGAAAAGCAAAATGGTAGATTTGAATGAGTCTAAATGGGTCTCAGACTTCCTTTCTTCCAGTTATTACTACTTTTGACTGCTCCTGTTAGGGGTCACCACAGTGGATAACCCCCCCCCATCCTCTGCATCTTCCCCTGTCACACCAGCCACCAACATGTCCTCCCTCACCACATCCATAAACCTCTTTGGCTTTCCTCTTGCTTGGCAGCTCCATAGTCAGCATCCTTCCTCCACACGTGTCTAAACCATCTCAATATTGACCGTCTTGATTTGTCTGCAAACCATCCCACCTGAGCTGTCCCTCTGATATGCTCATTCCCAATGTTATCCTCCTTCCCTCTCAACAAAAGACATCCTTTCTTCCAGCATGTACTTCAATTTAGATATCACTTATCTGGACAATTACTTGCCACTCCTAGATCATTCTCATCCCCTTACTGATGGTGCCCATCTCTCTCAGATTGTCTCTGAAAGTCTCCTTCTGGATCACAGTTCAGGCTAGTTTACTTTCCATTAAACATCATTATTGCTAATCTGTTGGATAGATAGACTATAGACAGCCCCAGAAGCCTTTATTTCTTACTTTAGACAGCAACAATTATGCTGCCTTAACACTTAGTAAGTGATATCTACCGTATAAGAATAACTACAAGAAACATTAAAACAATGTACAAATTTAGTCAGTGCATTTTGTGCATTCCTCCATGGGAACCACTCCTCTCATATGCAAAGCCATGCAGAGCCTCTCTGCACTGGGCTGCCTGCCTTCAGCGTGTTTGGTTCAGTCTCATATTCATAATAATATTCTCCTCGTCCTCTTTACTCAGAGTGCATATTAAAGCTATTAAACTTTCAATGTCTTTAAGTAATGCAACCAATTCAGGGATAACATTCATGATATTGCCAATTGCTCAACACTGGGTAAAGTCCAATTTCCCTGGTCTCTCCTTGTGTACTTTACACAAGGAGAAGTAAATGGAGCAGGTGATAGCATGAAATATATGTTAGGTGCAAGTGGATCTTTACTGTATGCTTTTACTGTTATCTAACAGAGGTACATCACCTAACTGATGTATCGCACTGTAATGACCCTCGGTGATGTAACAGTGTTGGGCTAAATTTGACATACAAATGGAAGGAGCACGTATTGGGTCTTCTTCATTTCTCCTAGTAATCTGAAATGACACCAGATATTCTTAAATAGCTGTCTTGATTTGGCACCACCGATGCACACTTTGTAATGACATGACTTTCATTTGTTACATTTTATTCTTTATTAATGTAAAATGCTACATCACGATGTCTAATTATGCCCTTAGCCAAGCCAGGATGCTCTGCAGCAATCAAACAATTAAAGTGTTACCAGGGATCCGCAACAAAAGCTGAAAATATGAGATTACTGTAGGCATTAAGGTGCTTCTGTACGTTTCATGCAAAAGCCTATTGAACAGCGATGTTATAGGCAAGCACAGGATTAACAGCATAATAGCTATTAGACCTGTCATCAACCCATTTGTGAAATACAATTGACAATCAATGGAGCCACATCAACAAACAGCATAAATGCTCTGCGTTTGTAGGTCGCTTTTCTAGTCTACCAATAAATTAAAGGGCTTTACAGTTTATGCCTCTCATTCACCCATTCATTCAAACGTCGACGGTAGAGGCTGCCATGCAAGGCACCTTGCTGCTCATCAGGAGCAGTTAGGGGTTCAACGTCTTCCTCAAGGGCACTTCAACACTCTCTAGAGGAGCCACAGATGGCATTAGTAGTGTTACAATCACTAGACAACCTACTCTACCTGCTGAGCCATGCCGCCCACGACGGAACACAAGGTATAACCACCAAATCACTGAGGTCTACCATGAAAAACACCATAAACACAGGGAAACGTGTTTCCTGGACCATAAGTTGCTTGATTTATACTCATCTGTCAGGTCTCGTGACTTGTGTTCATTCCAAACTGACTTGTACAATATAGTTTTGTCAGACAAATCCATTGCGTTTCAAGTAAGGCATGACACTGTTTAATCTCAATTGACCACATAAATGCGACTTATACACCAAGGCAACTTATATGGGCAGCACAGTAGCTCAGTGGTTGGCATTGTTAACTCACAGCAAGTAGGTCTTGGGTTTGAATCTCAGGCCGTCCCATCCCAGGGTCTCGCAGGTTTCTGTGTGGAGTTTGGATGTTCTCCCCGTGTCACCGTGGGTGTCCTCCAGGTGCTCCGCTTTCCATCCACCTTACAAAGACATGCATGTTAAGGAAGGAAAGCCACTTTGACTTGTCATTGTTTTCCTATAATGAAATGTGTCCTCTGCATTTAACCCATTCTATTGTATAGGATTAGTGAGCAGCAGTGAACCAGCAACCTTCCAACCACTAGATGACCCACTCTACCACCAAAGCCACACCATCCATGTTATGGTTGACACCTAGCTGTGCTCCTGACCAAGGCAATAGGAAGAAGGACTGGAGTTGGTCCCTGGGCACTGCATGGTATCTGCCCAGTGCTTCTTGCTACATGGCTGGGATGGGTTCGATGCAAAGGATGCCTTTCCCCACATGGATTAATAAAGTACATCTTATTTTATTTCATTATGTGAGAGTTTTTTTTCCCTCACGAAAACATGTTTTCTTTTTTGCTGTGTGACTTATATTCCAGTGAGACTTGTAGTCCAGGAAATACAGTACTGGTGAACTGGTGAACGTATCGCTACAGCAGCCACATCTCTTCATAACAATTACACTTGTAAATTTACTGAAATATTAGAGGCCGTGGTAGCTCAGCGGTACAGTTACGCTTCGGGAACTGACGAGCTAAATGTTGTGGGTTTGAACCCACCACAGGGGGTGTCAGGAAGGGCATCCTGCCTTAATCCCCCAAACTCCATCTATGTCCATGTCCACCGCCACAACACGGGGGCAAATGGTGGCATGTAAAGATGGACTTCTCTGTTAGAGCTGGACAAATCTACATGTCAAGCTTGTACCCAGGCACCACTAAACCCAGAGTCCCTGGTCCACCACATGTTGACCTCTGTGTTCATCTTACATTTGAATGTTAATGAATTCACTGAAAACAGAGCAGAACCTGATCTAGCAAGAGCCAGGAGTAGGTTTAAGGGGAACAAATATGGTCAGATAATGCTTTCTATTGATTTCAGGATACCTTTTTATCAAGTCGCTGTTGCTGTTCATCCCTAACCATCATCAATTCATGCAACCAACAGCTAGGGGTCCAATCACATGGCCTCCCTACTTAACAGCCCATAAATAAAAAGCACACCCATGACTGGCACCTATCTCTCCTCTCCCCATACTCCAGTTTCTGTCCCTCCCCACTCATTTTCAAATAGCACATGGGAGATTTGTCCGAACAGATGGAGTCTTTGATTAAGTGCTGAACTACACCATTTGTTAATGAGCTTTTCGGTTGAGTCTGTCGAGTGCTTCATTTCTCTGTTTTCTTTTGGAGGACTCGCAGGCAATAAACCTAATGTGAAGTGAGACAACGCGAGTAAGGTCACTCGTGCAGCCAGTTGATAACGCATTACATGCAAAATGGTTCAAACTCTCCCTGAACTCTGGGAGAATCAGTACCATCCAGGTCGATCAGCAGTGAATGGTAAAATGCTGCAATTAATTTCTAGGTTACAGGTTTCGCAGGGTGTGTTATTGACAGCATCAGTGTTTGGTGGATATGAACATGTTGGCAATGACATTAACACATTAACACATGAATGCGACATTGGTTTTGGTGTCATCAACTACCTCCTGGTTTATTGATAATATTAATAAGACATCCATCCATCCTTCCACTCTCAACCGCTTATCTGACGTCGGGTCATGGAGTCATGCTGGAGCCCATCCCAGCACTCATTGGACAAAAGGTGGTGAACCTCCCTGGACACGTTGGCATTCCATCTCAGGGCTTGAGCAGTTAGAGATTCAGTGTCTCGCTCAAGGACACATTGACACGTGTTCTGCAGGGGCCGGGGGTTTATTAATAATATAAAACATGACTGATATGGGTTGTGTCAAGATGACTGATTCAAGCTGTGTGTTAATAATCTCTTTACCACCTCCTACAATAACCTTCCCACACATGGCTGTTTATATCGATCTGTGATGGAGCCAACGAGGTGACAAATGAGTTTATTCATATTTCCAACTGCTAAATGATACAAGAGGCAGGATTACACAGACGTACAAACACAATCTGGGAGAAAGCAGAAGACAGACGTGAGTCCTCCATCACTTCAGTTACTTTCTCATCCAGCGTCTCAGCTGCTACACTGGTCAAGACCTATCTGGAGTACCGCTGGCCTCAAAACTGCACAAAGGAAAACCAGATTTCTATTCCGCCGGTCTATCACCTCCATGTTGGGTGAGCTTCACTATCATCCAGGTCCATGTTGAAGGGGGTAACTGTAAGATGAGTTTCTAATCTTGTCCATGCATAAATTCTCACCTTATCTGTGGACCTGCCACTCTGCTGCTCACCTACCAAACAATCCCCCTCCTTCAGATTACTTTTTTTTTCTATGCGTGAGAGATGAGGCAAAAAAAGTCCAGCTCTGGGTGGATGTGCTGAAGGTTGCATGCAGCTATCATTTACGCAGTATGTTTTTCTTTGCCAGCGCTTGTGTACTTACAGCGAGTCTCACAGCAAACAGACTTTCTCTGCGCTCCCAGACAGAATCCTCCTGGCACATATCTTCATTTAATGGGGACTAAGTAATCGATGGCTTTGTTCAATGAGCACAACAAATGCTCTGAATAAGATATTCTGTAAACCGACATATCAAATAATGTTCACCTGGGTCAGCTGAGCGATTGTCTGTTTAACTATTAAAATGGAGCAGTTTCCTGCAGGCCGGGTTAGCGTTATGATGCTCGTAGCTATTATTGATCATCTGGAGTATGGAGCGGCGTAACCGGCTGCTCCTCGATGCGAAACGCTACAATTTGGATTAATTCAGTGATTTGTAACATAAAGAAGTATTTCCCCACACGTTTCTAATGAGTATGACCTGTTATCAATCGATAACAGGTATAACTTGGATGAATGAATGTCTGTTTGACTTCACAAGTATGGCTGGTGCAGAGCAGACATCAGTCATCTTTTACACACACTTGAGCGGTAGGGTGGTGTAGAGGTTAAGCACTGTTGCCTCACAGCTAGAAGGTCTGAATTCTGGTGTGGAGTCTGCATGTTCTCCCCGTGTCTGTGAGGGTTTCCTCCGGTTCTTCCAGTTCCTTCCCACCATCCAAAAAAGACATGCAGGGATTGCAGAAACAAATTAGCTTGAAGGTACAGTCGAGTGTGGTTCATCCAATGGTGACATAGAGGTAAAAAGCTGCACATGGTTTCATAAAAGCAGCCATTGTGGGAAAAGCTTTAAAAATTCATTCAATCATCCCTCCATCATCAACCGATTATCTGAAATGGAGTAGCAGAGTCATGCTGGAGCCTATCCCTGTGCTCATTGGATGAAAGGCAGGGAAACACCCTAGAGAGGTGGCCATTTTGTCATACAGCTTGAACGGTCAGGGGTTCAGTGTCTTGCTCAAGGACACTTCAACATGCTTTCTGCAGGGGCTAGGGATCGGACAAACAATCCTTGAAATCCAGCAAATTCAGAGATTTCTTTCAATTTTGTACAGTATAAACCAGCTTCATGCTTCCTGCAATCATAAGCTGCTAAGTGAACCAAACAACAAAGAACATTTGGATACATACATCTGGAACTGCTGCTGCCTTACTTTATGTTATGTTACGTCCTCAACGTCTTACCATGACTAGAACATGGAAATGGGAAAATAATGCAAGCAATGAGTACCTGTGTGTGGGTCACAGAACCACAACGATAGTATAGCTGGCCAGTACAAAGAGTTAATGGTACCAGTCATCTTTACCAGTTGGTACCATGTAAGAAGTGCAGAGGATTACAGTGATGGTAGATGGTATTGTCAATTATCAGTGTGAAGTATGAGTATCTGCTTATCTTAGAGTGATGTAATTTCTTCTAATGCTGCAGTCTGTTTATGATATGTGAGCTTTTAATTTAGGAGCAATGTGTGAAAAAATCACATCCATCCATACAGGATATGTAGCTAATTGATATAAATGTTATTAATTTTACCCCAAAAACGTATGAAGTACTTTTTCAAATAGATCCACAATATGCTCAATAAACTCAGAAAATGAACTAAATTTAAGCAAATTAATGAATCAAATAAAGATAATGTCTTGATGCATGCTCAATAATCCAGGTATGGAAATCACAAAAAGAGGTGAATCAGTTCAACTGGATCAGAAGTTTATTAAGAAACGTTTCGTCACTCACCAGGTGACTTCTTCAGTCTGAGCTGAAAACAAACATTCCCCACAAAAGGAGGCCATTTATGTGAAGAGGGAACGACCGTCTTTGAATAGGGGTGGTAGCCTGAGAGTACATCTGTTGGCGTCTTACAATGTCGTTATTGCAAATATTCCCCAATCCTTTGTGAATGGTGCTCATAGCCACTGAATGTGCAGTTGATCACCCAACTTGGATATGAACCCAACCTATTGTTGTGGCATCAAGGTACTGTTTATAAGGAGGGGAATGTTTGTTTTCAGCTCAGACTGAAGAAGTCACCTGGTGAGTGATGAAACGTTTCTTAATAAACTTCTGATCCAGTTGAACAGATTCACCTCTTTTTGTGATCAAATAAAGATAAGCGAAACAATGAATGTCAAACCCATGTGGATAGAAAGTAAGAACAAAAAACAACAGATAAGGGCATGACAATAAAATAAATACCAGCTGAATAATAAGAAAAGGGATGAAAATGAGTCAAGACCAAAAAGGGTAGCTTCAGTGAGACATGATGTGAAAGATAATGGGCTTTGCTGGACCGAGTCTCAGTACTGCTGCTCTCAGTAAGGGAAGTTGCCTCAGAGACTGTAGTCTATGAGATGTGATTGAATGCTGGAAAACACAGCAAATTAAAACTACACATTTGGCTGGGGCCCAAGATGACCTCATTTAGGTCACACAGAATTAGCCTGCAAACAATCAGTGTATGAATGCCTCTTCCCCCAGATGCCTGTAAATGTCCATCACCCTGCTTGCCTCTCTCACACACACATACTACGAGCATTTTTTTCTCTCTCTCCTCCTCATCTCTAGCCCCCCTCTCACATACACACACATCTCAGTGTGATGCGGATTATCTGCTGACAGGTAAACATGAAAACCACATCCATAATTCTATTCTGAACATTTCCTCGCACCGACAGGATCATTCTAGAAGCCAAATTCAGATCATGCAGAGTTAAGTCTTGAATTCTTTCAAATTTACCACTCCTTTCTATGGGGATTTTGGTCAGGGGCCATGGACTGGGTGATTTTTGTGCAACATGATAACTCGGTTTCTATTAACAGCATTCCTAAAAAGCCAAAAAGAATGAAATTGGGCCATAAGTTTAAAATTAAATGTGATTCAACTCCGGGAGGCCACTGCCAATATAATGCTTTAGATACAGTACGATACTGCCTCAGTATACATGCAGTGAGGTTCTGCCACTACAC
>OMLC01067775.1:0-11355 GCA_900302585.1 Regalecus glesne | reverse complement strand
TCTGATGCTTTGGGGTGGGTGTGGTTGTAGTATAGGACTCGTTGAGTTACCATTTGTGAAACAATAGAAATTTCAATGATAATTGTTTGCAGGTGAACGTGTGTCACAGTATTGTGGTCTACCTGTGGTTCAGCAGTGAATGCAATCATTGGTGCCAGTTGTTTGAGAAAAGGGGTTTTGCAAATTAAGACTTTGCCTAGCTTAGCTTTAGCTTGAGATGAGCTGCCGAACTGAAACCAGCGAACAGACCAGGAACGAACAGCTACTACTGTGATATCTACTGTAGGTGAACTAGGTACGTATTAAAAGCAAAACCAACAGGAAAAAGGAGTTCGTTAGATCAGCAGACAGAGCTCACGTAACCGGTAGCCGGAGACAGCTGACGACAGATCTCCATCACCTCAGCGACACAAACGTCACGACGTGGCTCTGGACGTCTCCACCGTCACCAAGCAACACACGGCGTCTCCTCAGGCCGTCACCTTGACATTATGAGATCTGTTACAATGGTGTGATTGCAAATATTCCCCAGTCCTCTGAGAATAGTACTCATTACCACTGAACGTGTAGTCAATGACCAACTTGAGCATCGCTCAGGATATGAACCCAGACTTTTGTTGTGTGGTATCACTGTGTTGTTGATGAGTGTGTGGGGATGCTGCAGTCAGCTCAGACTGAAGATGTCTCCTGTTGAACCAATTCAGGCAGTGCATGATGGTCATCGTAGTATTTTCTACCGAGGGGAGAAAAAGTTCAGAAATAATGTCGCCCTGCCTCTAGAGACAAGATGCCTTTGGCAGTACGGACCACCGCAGCCTTCCCTAAACCACATGAAAACCCATTCCAGGTCCCGTCAACTAGCTGATTTCTACAGTTAAACCTGCCGTGCCGGGGTCAACACTGAACACCCGGGGAGAAGGTGAAGCTCTGACGAGGACGTGATGGCTGCAGACCTTACGAGAGACCGCGGTGGACGCCAACATTCCATCAACGCTAAACTGCTCGGACAAAATCTTCTCCGTCTTATCTCCAGTCTTAAAACGTACCACCTACCTGAGTCTTTAGCTTCATCTGACATCGGTTGTATCCCAGACTTTAGTCCACAAAGCGAAGGAACAGTGGTCTAAATTATAGCATGTTTAGCTTGTTCCCGTGAACAGTGACCTGTGACACACTTCCGTGTTTCTCAAAGAAACAACCACCGATTGCCATTGATGTGTCGTCACTTCCTCTCCGGAAGTCCTTTTCTTCTGTATTTTTTTTACTGAAATGGGTCAGTGCGTGATAATGATCAAGACACTCAAACGTGAACATGCAAGGATATGCCACGATTATCACACACACACACACACACACACACACACTCCTAGCAAAGGATGGACTGTGGTCGTTTTGGTGTACACCACTTGTTTACATATTTGACTGTTCGTGATGATACTAGACTAATTCATGCACATATCTGGTCTTCTCTCTAGATTGTCCTCTTGTGGTGGAGAAGCTTGTGTGGTCCTGAGATCCTAAGAACAATGATGTCTGGAGCTATGCTCCAGGTAGGGTCACCCAGGTGGCAGTCATGGGGGACGTCCCTGACAAAGAGCCATTACCTCAATGGCGGGACAGGTGGAGGATGAGGGTTGACTTTAGGGAAGCATCTCAACTGCTGAGGTGGTGGTTGATGAAGGCTGCAAGTAGGAACGAGGCCTCAGTCCTATTGAGTAAACACCCGCATACTATATTCCTTGTATAATTTGTAGATTGTGCAACATGGCTCAGTGGATAGAGCAGTTGTCTGACAATCTAAGGGTTGCAGGATTGATCCCTGCACCTCCAGAGAAGCTTGTCAAAGTCTCCCTGAGCATGAAATCGTTACCTTGATGGCTCTGCCCTGTGATGGACTGGCCACCTTTCCACCTTTTGGCCACCGAGAACTGAAACGGGCTCCGGTTCCCCCCCCTGACCAAAGTTCAGATAAGCAGTTGAAAATGGATGGATTGGCTAATGAAATTAGTAGATTAAGGACATTGATACATATTGTATGTTGTTTTGTACTCACATATCTTATTGATGAATGATGCTTTGAATGGAGTTTAACACAATCTTGCAATGTTAGGCGATGCCTGAGGAGAGGAGAAGAAGCATATGGGTGAGAGGTGGTTAAATTAGAAAAGCACCGTATGAGAACAAGTCCGTTTACCACTTGGTGATGTTTTCTGGTGTGGAGACATTAGCACTGACAAGAGACAAGAGGAGGAGCTGGAGGTGGCGGAGGTGAAGATGCTGAGATTTACAGTGGGAGAGATGAAGAAAGAGAACATTAGGAACCGGTAAATGAGAGGAACAGCTCAGGTTGGAGGTTTTGAGACAAAGCAAGAGACAAGACTGAGATGGTTTGGACACCTGTGTAGGAGAGATGTTCTTCATATGTATGCATGTATTCCGTCTGCCCATCTACATCGGTCATCTTTGCAGTCAGGCTTTACACAACAAGCCTATCATTTCTCAGACATGGCCAGGACCCCTCCTCAAACACTCACCCTACTAACAAAGTAAAACTTCACCACGTTTAATTCTGTCATGGCATATTAATGACAACACACAATACAAAAGCAGTTCACAGACATTCCGTCGCAACTTGGACCCAGTTATCCTCACCGACTCCCCGAAGAGGAGTGGAATATAAAGGGAGACACAGAACAGAACCCCACAGCACCTCCCATCAGGACCACGGTGCTCTGGGGGATTTAAAACCTGGTGTTGTGCATGTTTGCCTGATTTTTATTTTTCCTCCGTTAACAAAATAACCTGTTCTGCTTTAAGAATATATTACAATACTCATACAACAAGGAAGTAATACAAAAGGTTCACAAAATATCAAATCATATCCAATTTATTACCTTATACCAATGTATGGGGAGGATGTTTCAAGGGCAAGGCCTATGGCACATTTGATTCCACACACAGGATGGAGAAAAGGTGCTTACAATAACAACAAACTATTCTAACCCTTGATTCTCCATAATATGAAACAAAGAAAACACGGATGGGTTTGATAAACTCTTCACCGTCGAGGAAGCAAAAACACTACTGTCTGCAGAACGTGGCAGTGCTATACTAGTGGCTCTCCACAAGAGGGCGCCATAAACCCGCCGTGACATCCAGAGTTACCATCTCCAGCTGTCACATGTATGCTGATCACAATAAACACCACCCCACATGTTGGAAATATGCATTGTGTAGCTGTTCCTCCGGACATGAATGCTGGAGCTTTGATTTTTTTTAAGAAGTAAATATACCACAAACTGAGCAAATGTGAAATATTTGCCAGCAAATACCCACTTGACCATGACCAGATTTTAGTGGGATGTCCATACTACTAACACATAGATAATGGCACAAATGATGCATTTTCATCTCACTCTATGCAGCCAGGACAATACACTTTAGCAGATAAAACAGGAGCCATTGACGTCATTGAAGTTCCAAGATCGAAGCACCTTTGCGGCAGACTTAAAATGCAAAACCCACACTAATTTGCAAAAGAATCCTATAGAAGACCTCTTCTTGTGTGTTGCTGTTTCTTTCCTTGTTTTGCCGATAGGAGAGGTCTATTTTACTTGTTTCAATTAGTCCCAGCACCGTGGGGACGGACACAGACCTAGTCAGAGCATGGGGGCTCAAGGCCGGATGCCCTTCTTGACACCCTGCAGGGGGATTGAATCCACAACGCCTGTCTCGTCGTTTCCTGATGTGCACACTTTATGACTAAGCCATCGTTCCTAATGTCAGATGAGATCAAACGTGAAAAAAGATGGCAGACTTTGTGTCAATGTTGTTTCTCATGCTAAAATAAAAGCTTGTTCGGAAGACATGATTAAATTCAGGAGGTGACCAGGTCAAGGTCTCCTAAAAGGTCACAAGGATTCTTCCAGCTATTACTCTCAAAACTGGATCAGGGCCGTGGTAGCTCAGCAGTAGTAGAGCTTTGAGAACTGATGAGCCAGATGTTGCATGTTTGAACCCAGTGCGGCGTGTCAGAAAGAGCATCCGGCCTCGATCCCCTAAACTCCAAAGTCCATGTCAGGCCCCACAACATGAAGTAAAAATGGACCTCTTTCTCAAAACTGGACTGAGTTATGTCACACTGGTACCGAAATGTTCAACTTCCTATCTTGAGATGAAATCCCAATCCTTTTGCTGCAGAGAGACACTCACTGGGCTGCATATGGGTAAAGGTCAAAGTTCAGTGGGTTCAAGGGGCAGAGCTTTGAGGGGCCTATGCACCACTTGGTCCAATGACTTTAAAGAGAATGGTAAATCAGGGTTCAGCCAACATGAAAAATCAACTTGAAAATAACATTTTCATAAAGGAGCCTACTGTACTCTGGAGCCTAAATCCTTGATTAACGCCTCTGTGTCTCAACTTCTTGAATATTGTAAAAAGAAGAAACAATTTCAAGCAAATAAAAAAATAGGACAGTGAGATAAATATCCTGAAGTCAGAAAATTACTTTGGCAAAACAACCCTGCGAGACATAAGGCAGGTGTACATGAAGGCAAATTTATATAGCCGAGTGCTCTGAAAGTAGATTTAAAGTGTTTAAATATAAAAAAAGAAAAACACAAAAAAAACAGAGAAACTGCAGTCTACGTTCACCAGTACGCAGGATATGATGGGACGAATCTCTGATGCGAACGCCAACATTCAGACTGCCGTTTCAGGACAATACTCGCGTTTAGGTAGGTTTGCAATGCTTATACTTTACATTTGAATTTACATTCATATATTTTTTGTATATACTGTGTACATATTGTCTCCAAGGTAAAACATTCTCTGAAATTTTGAAGTAATATTTGATTTCTCACGTGGCTGTGACTACACAATGAGTACGCACGTGAAAAGTCTACATTTAGCAGCAGTTACGAATGCATATGAGTATCTGGGCAGTGGGGAAAAATTAATAAAGAATAAAAGAGAAGGACCCCCCCCTCCGCACACACACACACCCCAAAAAAAATGTCCTCCAAGCAAACTCTTGCTGATTCCCACCATCCAATACCTCAATCTTTGAGATATATTTCCAAAAAGAAAGTACTGTCATAGCATATTAAGCAGAGAACCGAACAGACTGATCATTGTAACGTTTGAGGTATTTCCGGTGGGTGGCTTTTCTTTTTCTTTCTTTCGTTCTTTCATATTTTTTTGGCTGTTGTCTGCAGATAGCGTGGGGAAAGCAAACGGGCTGGGAACAGAAGCAGTTTGTGTACAAACCATGACGTTCCCCAGGAAACAAAGAATCCATGTGGTGCTTGAATGTACAAGTCTGTTAAGGCAGCAGCTGCACATGTAAACAACGCCATGGCGCAACAATGCGGGAAAGGAAAGGATGGGGGGGAAGAGAGAAGAGCCGATGGATCCCACTCATGACGGAGCATCCTTAGATGCAGTCTGTACACTCTGTTAGACTATCGGTAAAGTGTGTACTGCACATTATGAGGTTCCCTTGATGGATAGGAGAAAGTATTGGGACTGTTCTCTGTTTTTAGGATTAACTTAACGTAGAAAACACGAGGCTGTATTAATTTCATGTGTGATGTTTTTGGACTTGGTGTGCAACACCTAAAGGGATGGGGTGGGGATGTGATTGTCTGGGAAGTGAGACTCTCGGAGTAAGTTCATGCCAATGACAGCAAGCTGATGGAATTCTCTTTCATCATCTTTTCCCCTAAAGATGCTGAGGGTAGCTCGATGACGTGGCCCAAGCTCACACCAGCGTTTCGGGGAGAGTATCAGCATTGTCCGATGACAACAACTGCCAGATCTGCCACCTGTCTCTTTGCCAGTCCTGCCACTCTTGGCCCATGGGCACTGCTGGGACCTCTGTTGATGATGTAGGATTATCCTGTGCTGCAGTTTGCTTTCCAAGTTGGCTCAGAGGGACCCCCTGAGTCGACTGTTTGGACGATTGGTTGTTTGGCTCTGAAGTTGGAGAACTAGCCGGTCGGTGCTGGACATTGTAAGGAGTAGGGACGTAAGCATTGTTGAGTGTATTGGTGCCACTGTCGCCAATGTTTGCCACCCCTTTGGGCCTAAAAGGTGGTTTAACTCTGTGTCCACCTCCTCGCAGAAGGTTGTCCGTGCTGCTAATCGCCCCGCCTGATTGGACACCGAGGTGCGGTGTCATGGAGAAACCAAGGTTGAGTTGCGGGCATGGTTGCCCCGACTCACCGTGCGGGGTGGAGCATACCCGGAAAACAGGGGGGTGCGGTCTGCACTCAGTGGCACCAGGTACCGTCCGAGTTTGTCGTACCAATTGCTGGTGCTTTGCATTACCATGGAGACCATCCAGAGCCTCCTGTGAGCTGCGGGAGCTTCCCTCAGACATGCTTCCATGGGAACCTAGAAAAGGCAAATGCCAGTAAGTAAGAAAGGCTTTATTTACATACCACTTTTTTTAAGCCCAGTGTACAAAGTACAAAATTATATACGAAAAAAACTTCATCAGTGATGAAAGTTTAAAAGTCCAAACACATGGAAATATCAAAGTAATATTTTTTTGGTCAGCCATCTCTTCAGTGCTAAAATCAAAAAGCATCATCTGACCCATAAATGGTGGACATTTAACTTAAACTGTTCACCTGTGAAGGAATGGTCTTTGAGTGCTGGTTTCAGAGTTGCGTGCCAAGCCCCCCAGATGTTAACATGCTCCTCTGATATGGGTTCTGAAGGAACAAATTGACAAAAGTCAACTTCCTCCTTATTCTCATTACATCATCATCATCAGCACATATTCAATAAAAGCTGTGAAAAAGCGTTCTCACACATGGGTAAGCATGAGCTCATCAGGCAAACATTTCATCAACCACTTGCAATCCTACATTTTGAATAATGCCATTTTTCCAACTTCATGTCTGTGACTGAATTAAATCAATGGCTGCAGGTTTCCAGACTTGCCTTTGGTAGTCCAGGAATTGGCTCCAGGCTCCCTGCTCTGTCCCCCCACTTGCCCCACAAGGGTGTACTGTTCTGGGACGCAGAAGAGAGTATCGCTCCCCGGGCTCCCCAGCTCTCCTCTGCGCTCACTCATGACCGGGGAATTGTTGTCATAAGGTGAGACTTCCCCACTGGAGGCCTTGTTAGAGTCACTAGAGGAGTGCCTTTCGCTCAGGGAGAAGGCCTCCTCTGACTGCAACAGGTCTGGACTCCTGAGGTTTTAAGTATGCCAGGAGATAGATGCATTAGGAGGTGATAGAGGACTCCGATGCATAGGGTAAATTATCTCAGATGTATTTGCATATAAAAGCACGTGTGTGTTTGCATTATGTGTGTGGGCATTGTCTTCAAACTGTGACTCACTGTGATGCTTTCCTCCTCAGCAGGTAGTCCACCACATCTGGATCAGTCTCTAGCAGACTCATCAAAACCTCATTCTGCAAATCCGGAGGCACCTATAAACAACCAACCACATGTACAACAGAGATATGACTTAACAACGAGGGCAGATCATTGGATAGGAAAACAACAAAGGGTAGGAGTGTCCCGACACTGAAATAACAGTAATATCAATAATAAAAATAAAACCGTAACTTTGCTCTAGACTACACAGAAGGCAGCATAAACTATGTTAGCCAGCCTCACACAGTCACCACCAGTCATAGATGAACAACTCTCGAACCGCACATCCTTCGTCTTTCTGACCTCAGTATGGGATCGCCTTCTCATAGCAGTTGGAGAGCTCTTTATGTCCGTTGTGTTGCCAAAAGTCAAAGTGATTATTCCCTCAGTGCTTGGTCATACTCCAACAGCCTGGCCATGTGGCAATAGAAGGGAATTTTACCTGACTTGTGAGTGGGCAAAGCTCCTGTCTTTGCTGCTTCATAGCCTCCAATTTGCCCCCCCCCCCAGTGCTTTGATCAAAGAGGAATATCCTTCAACAGTTCATTTTCATTCTGCTTGTTTCAGTTGTGAAATGCTGACTTGTGTGCTTCCTGGGAAATCTGGTATATCATCATCTAATTCTTATTCCTCTTCTTTTTCTTCCTGTTCTTCTTCTTTCAGCTTGTTCCCTGTTTCTAGCAACCCCAATTCATCCCCTATGTCTCTCTTTGCTGCTAACTTTCTAACAGATTAGAAATACGAGAAATGTAATCTTAAGCAAGACAGAGTTCAGAAAAAATATTGTAATTGCATGGGAAGAACAGCTATTTAAGGGATCTGTTTCATTTTCTTTACAATGCAGGTTTTGGGAAGTTGGATTATTTTCCATCTGTATTTCCAGGACCAAGTGAATTCTGCTTCACTCCATGTAGTGGATTAAAAGGCTGTTAAGTGATGGCACACCATCCAAATACCCATAACATGTGTGTGGGTGCAATTTTGCCATCCTTGCAATGAACTTTGCAAGATTTTTGATGGACCCACAATCATTCTGGCATGTCTAAGACTTTTCAGATGTTATATATGTATTCTTACAAAGCTGTTTCTGATCACAAAGAGTTCGGAAGTCCATCCCAATTCACCATCTCAGATTAAGTAGTCTTTATTGGCTTACTGCAGGAATGCAAGCCGACAGGAATGATGGTGGCGGACTGCAAAACAAGATGGTATAGTGTTTCAGACCCGATATAACCTCCATGGTCTGCCTTGCTAAGAATCCTGAGGAACAGCAAAAGAACAAAACAACTGAAAAAGCAGCCATCTGCGCAAAATCGTGACCTCTGTGTGGCGTACCTCTCCATGATGGATGCCAGAATTATCCCCTTTATTTTGGAAAGAGAGAGTTCAAAACAGGAAAAAGCACCTGATATTCAAAACTTGTTTTCGCAGAAGTTCAGCTACCATTCTGAACAGTCTATGGTCAAATCGGGACAGTGGATAGGACAGTTAGTACTCTTGGCATTGGCTCAAAAGCTTCTTGCTGATGTGGAACTCGGACAACACTTGGAACTCTGAGCTTGCCGACAGATATAGCCAATGCTGCTGAGACTGCTTTGTGTTCCTAATCTCTCTCTCTCTCTGTGTCTCTCATACACACACTGTCTGTCATTTCTCACGCTCTCCATTTCTTTTGAACATGCTCTCTTTTTTGGTCACTGTATTTTCCTCTTGTATCTCTCCCTCTTATTATATTTCTTAGCTGACTAGAACTCTGTTTTCATTTAGTAAGAAGTAGCCATTGTCTGCTAAGCCAGTCAGATTGCATTTCTTAAAGTGTGCATAGGAATGTGAAATGGAGAGGCAAGAGTTCTGTGTGTGTGTGTCTGTGTGTGTGTGTTCATACATTAATAAGTGTGCATTGGGTGAATTGGTTGAGCAGTTGAGAGAGTAAGGATAAAAAGCCACAGAGACACACGTGAATATGACCAATGACTCTAAAAGTCTCACACTGACCATGAAGAGAGCCTGGTAGCTGGCGATCATTCTCTGTAGCACTGCGATCACAGCTGTGCTTTCCTCAGCCCTAGCTGAGCTCTGGACACTGAACTCCTTGTCTGAGCTCTTCTGCTTGTGGAGCAAGTTGGGACCAAAGATGGTGGCCAGGTTCAGAGAAGTCATCTTGTTCCCCGTTATCTGCAAACAACATCAACAACAAAAAATAGTATTACATATCTACCAAAGTCCACAAAAGTTGATATCAGCTTTCTGTTGACCATTTAGAACAGAGGATAACCATCAGGGCCCTCGATGCCCTAAGAGAGGGCCAAAGATATTCCAGAAAATAATATTTATCTGTATCTGCTGATGCCCTTGGACACATCTTAGGGGGTGCATAGCTCAGTGGGTAGAGCGGTCGTCTGGCAATCAAAAGGTTACAGGTCCGATCTCCGGTCCTGCAGAAAGCATGTCGAGGTGTCCTTGGGCAAGACACTGAACCCCTAACTGCTGTCCGAGCGCCACATGTTGGCAGCTCACTGCTCCTGGGGGGCGGCATAGCTCAGTGAGTAGAGTGGTCGTCTGGCAATCGGAAGGTTGCAGGATCGATCCCCGGTCCTGCACATAGTATGTCGAGGTGTCCTTGAGCAAGACACTGAACCCTTAACTGCTCCCCGAGCGCCATATGGTTGCAGCTCACTGCTCATATACAATAGGTTGGGTCAAAAATGCAAAGAAATCCAAATTTCCCCTTGTGGGACTGATAAGGGAATCATTATTATTATTATTATCTTCAAGGATGTTCCTGAGATCATCGGGTGTTTCAGATCTTTCAACATCATATACCCTCCTCCAGGTCAACAGGTGAAAAGGGGTCAGATGGCCATGGTTTAAGAGTCATGGTTTGCTATTGATGTTGAATATGATAATGTTTGAATACATTCACCTCTAGGGAGATTGAATTAGGATAGAAAAAAGGCTGGTTTGGACTTGCACAGATCAGGAAAATTGAAAGTTTGTATAGAGTAGATAGAGTCTAAAAACATATTTTTACAGACGTTACAGCCGTGAATCTACTTTTTCTTCTTCTTTCACCACAGCAGATTTTATAGTTTCAATTTGTACCATGTGAGGGCATCCACCAACGGCAGCCACAACCCATCCAATATGGTCTTGTCAATACCCATACTGGTTTAGGCAAAATAGGTTACAATGGATGACCTTCCTTACACAACCACTAGTCCTATTGATGGGGGCACAGCTTAAGTGCTGGATGCCATCCCAATATTCATGGACTTGAGTCCATGCCTGTCAACAGATGCTACAGGTGAGAATAACCATTTTAAAGCCTCAAAATCTGAAATGCATCTCATATCTTGGCATCACCAGAAGTTAGCCCTGGCTCCATTTAGAGTTTTGGCATCAAAGTAACTTTTTAAAAAACTTGAGAGATTTACATCAAATTTGAAACCTGTGTCTCTGAAAACTATTAGATTAAACATTTTAGAGTTAGTATGTTAGTAATTAAAAATATTAATAGTAATTCCATGTGCAATTTGAACTGCCAAGCCTGTTTTCTTTTTGTTTGTTCCTTTATGCCTCTGTGTTGCTTTCTACTTTGCTGCTTTGCAACAATGCAAATTTCCCCTTGTGGAACAAATAAAGGAATATCTTATCGTATCTTATCTCATACTTTCACCTTCAATGTTTGATAAAAGGTTGTATCACACAAATAATCCGTTGGAAAATAACTCTTTAAGTGCACATGTGCTATTGTGTGTGACTGTGTATGGTCTATCTTTCAGACCCTGAGCTATTCAAAGACCTGCTGCAACAGACTGTGCGTCAGTGAGGGGAGACGACGTCACTGATTTGTCGGGATTAAACGTTCCTTGGAGACAATGTTCCCGTTTCCTACTGACCACTCAGCCCTCCTTGCTCCATCCATCCCTCATATTAGTTCTCTCTTTTCATCCATTCCTCTA
>OMLC01067774.1:0-10848 GCA_900302585.1 Regalecus glesne | reverse complement strand
TGTGTGTGTGTAAGATGATTAGACACGGAATAGAGCATTGAAAATCAATTAAATGAGGTTCCTTCACAGGGCTCATCCCTTATGAAAGGGCAAAAAGGCCTAGTGATCTCAGAGGAGCTTGCTTCAGATGTGTCAGTTTCAGGTTATACCACCTGATAAGGAGTACCCCCATCACATCCATGTGGCTGCCTTGTTAGAAATACGAGGCATATCCATCTGGAAGCACGCCCCAGGGCACACAGAGGTTATGCTAGGAAGGATGTTATCTCACAGATAGACTACAAATCCCTTAGGATCACCAGGATAAAGGACAATGAGGACAACGCTAAAGGAAACGTTGTCTTGGCAACTCTACAAGCGGGGCGGCTACTGTAACCCTAAAAAAGAACGGATGGAAAATACCAGACAAAAAGAAAATAATTTCCATTGATGTCATAGTGCTGTGATCGCACAATATATGAAACACATTCTAAATAAATGCATATTAAGAATGTCTTAAGCCAGGAAGAGTTAGGCAGATATAGCAAGGCTGAGAAGGGGATAAGAGAGTGTTGGAAAATTTCAATAAATGACTCAATTTACGACAATTCAGCTTATCATAGAGATACATGAATATTTATGGTTTGGGTGATGAGATTCTACTTGAGGCTTCCAAATGGGGGCCAGGGGGTCTAATCATGATGAATGCTTTTCTGGTCCGTGAGCGACATCTCCTGGTTTCAGAGAAGCACAAATTACGCTTCCCCTAGACCCGACGAATCATTAGACGGAATTCGTTTTGCGTTCACTTCATAAAACATCGCACTACTGCCTGTTGACGTGTCCTTGAAAAAAAACACCGAACCCTTTACTAATGCTTGGATGCTGCAGCTGCACACTGCTCCTATACAATAAAATGGATTTAACGCAGAGAACAAATTTCATTGTAAGAATCTACAGCTACCACTCTTGGCTGCTGCCGTTAGGGGTCGCCACAGGCGATCATCCATCTCTCCCTGTCCTCCCCATCTTCCTAGGTCATACCAGCCACCAGCATGTCCTCCCTCAACACATCCACAAACCTCCTTTTGGTCTTCTTCTTTTCCTTTTTTTCCGGGCAGCTCCATATTCAGTCTCCTTATCCCAGTGTACCGGCTCCTTTTGTCTTGATGCATGCTCCATCTTGTCTTGATGCATGCTCAATAATCCAGGTATGGAAATCACAAAAAAGAGGTGAATCAAGTTTGACTGGATCAGAAGTATTCTTGGAAACGTTTCGTCACTCACACAACAATCATTGTTATCGTTGTGTGGTATCAATGTACTGTTTATAAGGGGGTAATGCTTGTCTTAAGCTCAGACTGAAGAGGTCACCTATCTCAGTTCTCATTGGGCGAAAGGCAGGGTGCACCCTTGAAGTGTCGCTAGTCCATCACAAGGCAGAGCAATCAAGTGAAACGTGTCTTACACAGGGACACGCTTCTCTGCAGGTGTGGGACTCAAACCTGCAACCTTTCGATTACCAGGGGACCGCTCTACCCACTGAGCCATCCAGTCCCTTCTTACATTCATATATGATAATAACACCAAGTGAAGTGGCTTTCACTAGCTTGCCTTATTAGTGAAGATATGTTTCCTGATAAGACCCCCCCTGTCCCGTATTCGGAGTTTTTCAGCTCTCAGCTGGCTCTGATGTGAATGTCAAATAAAATGTATTCGGTACCATCCACCTGTCAAGAAACAGACCATGCAGCAGGCATGTCCCAACCTCCCAAGCTCGAAAAAAATCTACAGCAACCATGGTGCTGGTGTGTCTTGTCATCAGCATAGGAAATAGTTGCTATTAAACTTCCGTCTGAAGGATTTTAACCCCTTCAGAACAAAGGCGTAGATAACTACTAAAAAAGACTGGGTAACACGTTTAAAAATCGTCCATTTTGTAGATATATATCTATTGGAACGAATTAAAATTTATCTCCGAAAGAAAATGTTAATTTGTATTTGTTGAAAGAGGGCCGTGATACGTTTGTGTCTGTTCATTGGGACCGGATAGTGCATGGCTGGGTCCATTTCTGTTGAGTCCCTCTGCTTTCTTGAATGTTACTGAATACTGTTGATAATTTTCTGCATGATATCAAATTTCCGCATGTCTAAGGAAACAGAAAAAATTGACACAGAAAATTTAGTTCACGATGATACCATCTAACAACAGTTTAAATAATAATTAAGAGGACTATTATGAAGTTGAAAGCGGAAGTACTCACCTTGTTCCTGTGATGGTGACTCGGATGATCAATTCAGAGAAACGGTGTTGCTGTCATTATGGTTTGTCAACCACCATCGAAACTTTGTTTCTTTCCAGCTATTCTTATACTACTATGTACAAATTCGGCCATCTGTAACAACGGTAGAAGGGTAATTATATTTTTCTATCAATCAAGTCAGTATATTTCATTTATATTAGATGGTACTTAAGCAGTGACAAGAACTAGCAAACATGCTAAAAGCTAATGTCAATGGCTGTCCAACTAGCTTGTCCCTCTGTTTTTAGGCCGGAGATGCTCTGGACACAGAATACCACGGTTTCTCGGTGCCTCTTGAGCATTCCTTTGAACTTGGTGAGTAAATTGCCTTTTCCTGGTCATAATTTTTCATTTACCTAACTCTACTTTTAGATATTTCAAGCTTGGTACATAGCATAGCCAAGCTATGCACCTTCCTAATTTAGTTTATCTTGATACAATTCAGGTTTAATTGTCGTTTCTCAAAGTATATGTATAAATAGAAGACGAATGATGGAATTGCATACACTCAGGGTAGCTGCATAAAACGTTGAATCAAGTCATCCGGACACGTTAAGCGATTTCAAAGTCAAAATGGTTGTATCAGGGCATCTGGACATAGGTTTAACACAAAACACGAATACGTTTCAACTTCATGTTGAAATATTATAGACTGAGTGCTGAGGATGACATTCAGATGAAAGTTGAAACGTACTCTTGTTTTGTTTTAACCTATGACCTGACACGGCATAGCTCAGTGGGTAGAGCGGTTATTCCCTAACTGCTCCCCGAGAGTCATATGTTGGCAGCTCACTGCTCCTATACAATAGGTTGGCTCAAAAATGCAGAGAAATCCAAATTTCCCCTTGCGAGACTGATAAGGAAATAATTTGATTTAACTACTTTGACTTTGTTGACTACCTGGATTATTGAGCTTGAAAAGATAAGTGATTTCTTGTCTCAACTGACTTCAGATGTACCCCTACCCTATAAATAATAAAGTAGCGTAATGACAACCAGGGGATCATTTGTGTCGCTAAAAATTGAAAGTTGACCATTGACAAGAGTTTCAGTGCTAAAGTGTACTGTTCACTGAGGATTATGGAATAGTTTCAGTCACAGTATTGTAAAATGGCAACAGCGCTGTACTCATAGCCCCCCCCCCCACACACACACACAAACACACACATTGTTTCAGGGATGGTCGTTTCCTCCTCTCATAGAGGACCTCTTGAGTCCCTGTTCAAACCAGTGTTACTCTTTATCAAACGTGCAAACACTCATCTTTGAAAGACCTGCCACTTGCTTATAGATAATTATAAACAGTGGAATACTGGCCTGATACATTAGATGTTCTGTGTTGTGCTATCTTCTTAGTCAGCGTCCATTTGGTTTCCCTGATGTACAGGTCACAGCAATCCTTGCAGAACTTAACAGCATACGCTATATTGCTATTTGTGCTAGGTGACCTGATCTCTTGGCTGAACCAAGTTTTGGCACTGTGTATTTTGGGGTTTGAAAATAGCCATCTGGGTTGTTTGGAAAGTACACATCTTAACTGTTCTGAAATACCACCACATAGACAATCATGACTGGTATGCTTAGGTAGCTGTTGTCCTTTCTTGGATTACCTGGTATACTCTTCTGGATTCTTCCTGCCTTTGAAAAATCCCGATTTAGGATAACCACATGTAACTATGGCCTGTTTAGATGCATGCTCAATAATCCAGGTATGGAAATCACAAAAAGAGGTTAATCAGTTTAACTGGATCAGAAGTTTATTAAGAAACGTTTTGTCACTCACCAGGTGACTTCTTCAGACTGAAGAAGTCACCTGGTGAGTATGGCCTGTTTAATGTGGCATTTCTCCTCTTCTCTGGCTGGGCTGCTGTGTCGGTAGGAACATTGTCAACATTTGGTGGTACAGCATCCTGATGACTCGTAGTTTGTGCTGCAGTGCATGATTGGAGTCAAACATTGGTCAGCATGTGTAGATTTACAGTAAACATCAACAATCAAATATCCTCCATCATCAACTGCAATTTCACAGTTTACGAACTAGGTTAACATGTCATTTTTCACATCGTCCCTTGTGAACTTAATCTGGTTGTCCACCAAATTAATTTGGTTGGTTAAATGTAGTACGTACTGAACTTTATTTTTAACCCAGGTGTTGTCCACAAATCTGAACCAATTGCTAGGTGTTGTGCCTGGATGGGGCATCGGAGCCCTCTTTTCCACTTCCTCCATGTACAACTTGGTCACTATAGGTGAAACGTGGAATCTTATAACACACCTATGCTTCTGCCAATAGTACTGCCCCCTAATGTGAAGTACATGGACTGAAGACACAGCTTCAGGAGCATACACACTTAGTCAATGTTAACGATGGTCTTCTTGTTAGGGGGGGGGTATCCTGTAATTTCATTCAGACCACCTCCACAGACTCATCAATAGGAACACATGAGAAGAGACATAGCATCATAAGAGACCATTTTTTTGGTTCCAATGGTTGGTTCTGTTAATAATGCTGTTTGTTGTTTGAAAAAGCTCCTTTTATTATTATTTTTTAGATTTTGCAATAGTGTGATGAAATAAAATTGAGGCTGAAGAATTCACTTGGATGAGTGATTGAACGTCTGTCCCACTAAATGTGGTATCCAGATGAACTGATTAAACTATTTTTTTGCGATCTACTAAAAGACCTCAAATATCCAATCAAGTGTTGACAATATTTTGCATCTCTGATTAACTCGAGTTGACTCATTCTCTATGCTTCTGCTATCTTTTCTGATGTTTGTGTTTAATGTAATGTTTTATAACTTAGATGATGTGGCTAAGTTTCAAGTGCGTGGGGCATTGATGTTGAGAGCTGGACGGGAACCTGCAGTATCACTGTCCCAAAGCCAGCTATCAGAGGAGGACAGGACCAGGCTGAAGGTGAGAAACGACTTATTGTGAGGGACAGGCTTTGGCTATGCTTTGCCTGAAAACAACTGCCACATGTTTTTGTTATAGCTGAAGTGCCAAGTTATTTTTGTTTTACTTTTTATTCATCCAAGAATTCTTAATTGCTCTAAAATGCTTAAAATGTTGCCACCAATGGCTGCAGTAGCTCAGTGGTTAGAGCACTCGCTTTAACTAATGAGTCAGAGGCAATGAGTTTGAACCCGCCGCAGGGTGTCAGAATGGGCATCCGGCCTTAATCCCCCAAGCTCCATCTAAGTCTGTGTCCATCCCCATATTATGGGGATGGACAGTTCTTCTGCTGCAGTTTCCACTCCTCTAAGCAAACCACAACACAGAGCTTTTTTGGAAGGGTGATGGCATATGCTTCTACATGAATGAAGGTTGGTGTGTGGATGTAACTTAAAGAAATCATAAAGCCCTCAATTAATCCTTTTTTATTTATTGACTGTAAATCAGGGCTGCTCAATACATCGATCGCAAAGGTAGTTTGGGTAGATCGCATGGCATTAAAAAAATAGACATCAGTCTATCATCCATCCCGTCACTTGATTGATATACCGTAGATCAATCGATATACGGTATATCTACCCACACTACCTTTGCGATCGACTGGTAGATCGTGATCGATGTATTGAGTACCCGTAGAACATTTTGACTTGATCATTTTATAAGTAGCTCACATCCGAAAAAAGTGTGAGCACCCCTGCTGTAAACCAATCTATTTGTTGCAGGAATTTTCCTAATTTATTCTGGTCAGTGTTTATATCCTACTCCAGGCCTGTGTTAAAGAGGTGTTATAACACCTCTGAGCAAATCAAAAACATGGAGCACAAATATCCAAACGCCCTTCTTGTTTTCCCTGGCGATTTTAAGAGAGCAAACCTCAGTCACAAACTGTCAAAGCGCAGACAGCATGTTAATTGGCCCACCAGGGACAAGAAGACTGGATCATTGCTACATACAGCATTAAAGGATGCCTATCGCTCTGTCCCTCATGCAGCCCTAGGAGTCTGATTGCTGTCTGATTCATCTTATTCCAACCCAAAGGCTGAAACTAAAATCTGTACAGCCTATGACCAACCTATGAGGATATGAACCAATCTGTTGAAACAGGCCCTTCGCCCAATTGTCTGTGGTCATGAAAACCATTGAGAGGTTGGTGTTAGTCCACCTGAAGGAAATCATGTGCCCCCTGTTTGACCCCTTGTATTTTACCTACCGAGAAAACAGGTAAGCGTAGGATGCAGTCAACATGGGATTAAACTATAAATTCAACCCCTCGATTCATCAGGGATTTCAAAGGGTCCTGTTTGTGGACTTCAGCTTAATGTTCAATATCATCATCCAAGATATCCTCCGCTCCAGACTCACCTATTTCCTTGCACCAGCCCATATATGCCAGTAGATTATAGACTCCCTGACAGACAGGAGGCAGCACGTGAAATTGGGGAAAATCACATCTAGTACCTCGACAATCAGCACTTGTGCCCCCCAGGGATGTGGCCTCTCCTCTCTACTCTTCTCTCTACACAAATAACTGCACCTCAGGATACTCATCTGTTAAATTTCTGAATTTTGCAAAAGACACAACCATCACTGATGGTGATGAGTCTCCATATAGATTGGAGGTTAAACAGCTGACCCTCTGGTGTGGCCACAATATTGGAGCTGAAATGCTCAAAACTGTGGAGATGACAATTGACTGCAAGAGAAGCCCCTTAACACTGCCCACCTTGCCATACTCAGCAGTCAAATTTAAATGGATCCAACTTAAACTCAAACAATTGGACTTAAATAGAACGAGGTACCACTTTGTTTTTCGAACTGTGATTGGCAGGACTTTTTTGAGTTGCACTATTGCTCAAAGACACTTTTATTGAACCTGGAACATAGAGATTAAACTGTTATTTAATGAATCTATGAAGAATCAATTAACAAGCGCAATCATAGGCTGAAATAATATACCTGCAACATCTGGCTCATTAATTCCCAAAGTGCGCTGTGCCATTGAGCTGCTATGGCCGCTATACCAGAAATTGAATTAATTAATTGGTTTATTAATACACAAGTGCTACTGCTGGCGCATACTCTGCTCACAACTCTTATGTGTCCTTCATCTGGCGTGAGTATGCCTTTGACTAGAAATGGAAAATTACATGCTCAGCTTTGACCAATAGGTATTAATTATTTTGTCAGGGACAATAAGTAGAAAAGGATTTGATATGTGCAAGTAATACTAACACACCATGAACTTTCCTGTTGTGTTGAACCTTTTTTGCTTTGAACTTTGAATCGATGACCCCCTAGGAGGTGGCTGCAGTGGATGGACTGTACAGAATAAGAGCTCCTCGTGTGGTCCTGCAGGCTGACAGGCAGACAGAGCGACAAGTGGAAGGCTACCTCACCGCTTTTGTCAGAGCAGTATGTATCATAATCACAATGAAAATTAGTTCAACTCACTGATCACCTCAGTGTTGGGGAATCACAATATCACGGAGTGTTCTCACTGGACTTCAGCTCAGTCCAATGGGCCAGCTTTTTATGTCCTGTATAAAAAACCTTTTTTCCCTCAGTGTGCCATGGTGGAGTCCCATCTCAGTGATGTCATCACCCTCCATACTGATGTGTCTGGCTACCTCATTGGTATCTCTATAGTGACGCTACCTGGTGCATGCAGGGGCACTGAGGTTGAAGACGAAGTTGATCTTGAGGCATTTAATACCACTCTGAGCATCATGGCCCCTGTCAATGCACCTGGGTGAGTTGTGGAAAAACATGTGTTTGAATTATTTATTTACAGCCTAGAAAGAATCTTGTCCATCACCAGCAGCCATCACCATTGGCTGCTGGTCTCTTTCTACGGGTTTCATTAAAGATGTCCATTCTACCTGGCTAGATACCTGCTATATATACATAGTCTTTGCCAAGGTTTAGCAGTACTACCGGTTTTTCTATAGACAGATTAAAGCTATATACATTTCTGTTTCCTGTGATCTATCATGGTCTTTGTTACTTTACAATAATGGAATGGTCTTGGAAAAACTTGCTCTGTTGTTTAAACTCATTGTAGTTGTAAAGGCACCAAGGCCCTGAAGTTTGCTTTTCGGAGTTTTTTGGCTGTTTATTTTAGTAATAAAAGAAATGAAGATTACACTGCTTTTGCATTCATAACAAGTTGATCTAGTTGTGAGGGTCAGCTGAATGACCTGAATGTTAAACTTGAATATCTTCTTACCACTAGACCTGAGACTGCTCTGTTCATTGAACGACTGGAACAGGAAATGGAGAAGAAAGGGAAAAACCCTCAAGAGCAGAAATCCTTCTTTGCCAAATATGTAAGTGCCCGTATTTAATGGACCATTAGTCTGTGCATGATAATAATGCTAATTTGAATGAAAATAATGACATAATTAGTGTCCTTACATCAAACATTAACAAAAAGCTTCAAGACTCATAAGTGTTTGTCAAATGAGCTCTGGCAATTGTTAATGTGGAGAATGGATAAAGGTAAATACCAGTGTTTTGAGTCTTGCTCATCTTCTGTGATTTGGTTTGCCAAGTCAGATCATTGTACAGTGTTATCATCTTGCATGCATGTGTTTGTGTTTATTTTGATTTGTCTTTTTTACCCTTTAACTTGGCAGTTCATTTGAGAATAAATGTGATTTATTTTGGTTGCCTGATAAGAGTGGAAAGGCCATTTAAAGGTGAGAGTTGAAAGAGTTTGTGGGTAGAAAAGCCAAAAGAAGATGAGAACATGAAAGAGAAACAAGACGGGAGATAAGCCATTTGAAGAAACATTAAGGGATACAGTTGGGTGACGGTTTTAGAAACCACAGCATTGTTTTGATGTGGTATCAACATCAAAGGTATGGAAAGTAGAGGTTTGAAACCTAATGGGATGAGGAAGCACTAATACCAGCAAACACCTCTGTGTTTGGTGAAATGAAAATGTGTTGAGATGAAGAGTACAGCGGCTCATCAGTTGCCTATCTCCCCCTGCCAACATGTGATGTTTGACAGAGTTCATTGCCATTTAAACCAGAACAACATTATTTTCTATAAAAAAAAAATTTTTTTTATTGTAAATAAGATCAATAAAGTCATAATGTTAAAATAAGTTCCCCTAAAAATGGTGAATGCTTGTCTACTTAAGATGTACATCTAAAAAGATGTTTGTAACATCTTTAGATTTCATAACTTTCGGGATCTACTTACTGGGTTGACTCCTCCACCGTCTTTCCTACTAAAGTACTTGTAACTCTGAGGTTGAAGTGTTAGGAATATTCTGTGCTACCACGATTCCCACATCTGTGCTAGTTGTCATACTGATGGTATTGACTAGTTATTTTAGATTATTCAAGAGTTCAATTTTGCTGTTAAGTTTACATCGACCAAGTTAAGAAGTAACTGCAAATACAATTGTATGAATAATTATATAATGAGAATTGTCACATGTATTTTGAAGGAAAATAAACCTCCTTTCTTAACTGGCCCTTCTCACTTCAAACACTCAGCAGCTTCAACGAAGGGCCTGTCTTGAGGTTGCCTGTTGAGCATCTTGTTTCATTTTGTATCGTAGCACTTGGCCTGCCAGAACTCTTTCATAATCTAAGGCTCTGTTCTGTACTGTGTTGTATAATGTTGTGTTTAGTGACATGTATTGACTGTGTGCTGTGCTGCCTCTAGTGATGTGTTGACTTGGTGCTGTGCTATGTTCCAGTGGTATTTGATTCTGGGAGGCGCAATCTTCCTCATGGCCACCAGTTCGGCACAACCCCCAGCAGGGGGAGACAGAGAGCAGAGCTGATTCCCACTCAAGTACTGTTCTCACTTTCGGCTTGTTTAGTTAAATCACTTTGGCCTGTCTTTCTCTTATCCTCCTCCGGCTAGTTATGTATTTCACTTTTAAGAAACGCGACTAACTAAAGTACACAAATTCACCCTAAGTATTTCTTTTCTTCCCTGTCTTCTCCGTCTTCCCCAATGGTTTTTACCAAGGTCAATGCCAAAGACATTTTTAGACAGGAAGCCACTATTTAGTCAGGCAACCATATACAATTTTACGGTTACAAGGTTTTTGATTAGCTCTATTAAAAATTACAACCAAATGACTCTTCACTGGAAGAAATACTCTGCTGCCCGATTGTGAGGCTACATTTGTTAGAGAATTATCTCTCTTAAGTTTCTTTTGATAAAGATCATACAAAAATATTCAAGCAGTTTTTGGCATTTGACTGTGATGTCTCAGCCTCACATCTCAACAGTTTCTCACCAACCTTCACTTCATTTTACAAATCCTTCTTCAGAAAATGACTTGGACCTAATGTGGGATGAATGAATGAATCGGGGATTGTTGGGAAGAGGGCTGTTTATCAGATTTATCCAAAAAATCAACCAGTCAGAAAACTAAGACATTCTATTAATTCCTCTGTAATAACCCTAACCTCTTTCTCTCCCCTATCCTTACTTTTCCCATTTTTTTCCAGTGGATGTACATTGTGCCTCTTGTTCTGTTTCTGATGATGTCTGGGGCTCAGGACCAGTCTGGTGGAGCTGCTGGCGGTGGAGCAGCTAATGGAGGGGGCCGATGATCATCATCTCAATAGATGTGTGT
>OMLC01067771.1:0-11275 GCA_900302585.1 Regalecus glesne | reverse complement strand
TAAAGTGATGCTTTAAGCTGGACTGTCAGATAATCAGAATTAAATTCTATTATAACAGGACTAACTGATTACTACAAGCAGAGCCCAATAGTTGTTGTCTTACACAGCTTCTTTACTGTTTTATTGCATAGTAATTAAAGAACTGTTATGATTGAGTGTGATTCATGGTCTGTAAAGATGCCTGCAGCCATCCAGTGTTCAGTGCAAAGCAGAGGAAAGTGGTGTTTTGTAGTTTGGTAAGAGATTATATATTGTCACTGATTTTGACCTTTTTTAACCCACAGACAAATGACCTCAGCAAGCAGTATGAAGAGCACTACCTCAAGAGTAGGGACTTTGATGGGCGGTTGTTTTTGGATGGAGACGAGACTCTTCTTCCTCCAACATTAGAAATGTAATTTCTTCATTATTGTTTCCCATATCTTGTGGTTCTTCTCAAATTGACAGTTTATAAGCATTTTCAAGCTATTGTTTAAAGAGGTACCAAACACTTAAATGTGTTTTTGGGTGCCAAACTGAATGATCGAACTGATCAAGCTGCTGTGATGAAACACATCAATGCTCTTGTTAATGTTGACATTTCTTGCCAAATTTATAAAAATAGAAATTTCACAGGTTGAAAATGGCTCAACATGCCATTAGACTGTTTTAAATCAGCCTTGAACCTTGCAGGGCCAATGCTGACGTAGTGATGGCCATTTGGGATTTAGCTACAGATTAAAAGTTATAGAAGAAAATAATGTCAAAGCCCTCTAATCAGAGGTGGGCAATCCACCTCCTCCAGCCTCTGCTCTTGAGCATTAGTCTTAAACTGCACCCATTTTCAAATATATGCTGATTGGAACTCATCATTTACAGAATTTTCTGCTATTAGTTTGCTAGTCCCACTAAGGTTGTAACTTAACTGCATTTTCTACCGACCTTTTGAATATCTCTTGATTTGCAGCTAGTCAATTTATTTGTAGTTATATTATTTCATCATTTTCAGTTTTGGCACCATGGTTCGGTCTTGTGCTTTTGAAGGCTGTTAGAAGCACTGCACATACTGTGATCATTTTCAGTGGTCCCTGCCAACATCAGTATTTGTTCATAATTCTGTTCATCCTGTAATGTTAACATTGTCATAATTTACCCTCCGATAATTAACTATATGCAAGTGAACACTGACATTGGCTATTCTGCTGTCATTATAACGCTACCACATGTAAAATGCAACTACTGTGCTAATTTTATAAACGGTGTGATAGCGACACACTTGTTTTGAGACCTGCACTTTTAGAGAAGTTGCATATCAGAGTGCCTATAAGACACTGAAGAAGAAGAAACTGCGTGTCAAACCCTCTGTGGCATAGGGGCTTGCGATTCAGTGTCACTCTTCAGTTTTCTCTGGCAAAGCAATGTCACTTAGCATCTCCTGCTTCACATATCCACCCCTATCTCCTAGTCACTTGCCTGCATTTTAGCATTTTTCAATTATATGTGGTGAGTGGAGTTAGGCTCAGACCTGAAGGTGAAGATAAACTCTAATTAAAACTCTCTCTATGTTCAGAGTGCAGGTGGAGAGAACGCCAAAGAAGAACGTACAGGAGGAAGGCCCTGTGGGCATCCCACCCCAGACTCCAGTCAGGTTGGCAAGCCTTTTAGCCATATTCATCTGACCAGCCGTTCTTTCATACTCATACATATATTCATACTATATTGATAGTCATTTGATAGATTTATTGATAGATTGAGAGAGACTGAGATTTTTTCTTCTTTTAAAATTTCAACAGGTTTAACTCTGATGTAGTTGCATACATTTTCACCAGCAGGCTGTCCAGTATAGCTAATCTCCTACCACTGGGGATTTGATATAGGGGTGGCATAGCTCAGTGGGTAGAGCGGTCGTCTGGCAATGGGAAGGTTGCAGGATCAATCCCTGGTCCTGCATATAGCATGTCAAGGTGTCCTTGAGTAAGACACTTAACCCCTAACTGCTCCCAGAGCGCCATATGTTGGCAGTTCACTGCTCCTATACAATTGGTCGGGTCAAAAATGCAGAGAAATCCAAATTTCCTCTTGCGGGACGGATAAGGGAATTATAAATTAAGATTTTATCCCCTTTTTTTCTCCCACCCAAATTTCTGAGTTGTCTACTGCTGGGTCAGTCTCTTTGATACCCCTCTAGAACATTGACAAGAAGGAGGAAGCCATAGCATGTGAGTCCTCCAAGCCACGTGACGACTAGCCCTCGCTATTTTGCGTCTTGCGGGGAAAGCACAGTGCTCTGCCGTTGGAGGAGAATGAAGCAGAGTATTTTCTCTTCACTTAACTGAGAGGTCCGGGTGGCCCAGAGGGGGACACTAGCGAACCCAGAATACTTTATCCAACCTAACCCCTATACCCATGTGAGGCTTAGTCAATTATGTCCTAGATCTTAATTAATGGTAGCATTTCTCATGAGTCCCTCGGGATAATGGTAAGAGGTTCCTGGTCCATGAGTAGAAGATGGGACAAGCCCTGGACCATCAAATTCAAACATTCAAACATAGGTTAGTATAAAGGCCAACTTCATGAGCTGGTGGGTACTAGTAGAGAAGCATATAAAACCTTTATTTTTCTAAATATTTGAGGGGTATTTTCCCAGGACAATAACGGAATAGAGGAAATGCCGAGCAAAGAGAAAGGGAGAAGACACATTGAAGCTGCTTGGCCATATTTGAACTAACAATGCTATGTTCAGACCTGAGTCTATATGGTATATCTGTCTGGGCCATGAGGAAATCCGAAATGGATCCTTAAGTGATGAACTCAAGGGCGCTTGATAGTAGATGTATATAGAAAAGGAAAAACAAACAATTCACTCTCCCCATGCCACTGATGTGTGAATGATTCTTGACCTGAGTCACAAGCCAGCTCCACCCAGTTATAGAAATGCCAAGGTTCATAACTTGTTTTGCCTTTCTTCTTTGATTCTCTGAATTCATCTCTCATTGATGAATATTGAAGGGCATGACTGAAAAACTATCGTGGGAAGAGGTGTGCATGTTTTCAAATGGCTCTCCCATGAGGCATTCATCCTAAATCTAATGGTATTTTTACTTAGAGAAGCATGAAAGTTGGACTGTCATGTTGGTGCCAAACATATCTTGTTGATTTTGTAATTTTACATCATTGGCTAAAACGCAGTCAAGACTCCAGTAAGTTACAGTAAAAATCAAGCACGGTCACTCCACTAGAAATGTGCTTCATAAGAACACGTCCATTTACCATTTATATTGCTCTTGAACCTTCCATACTGTACGTTTGTCTTTCTAAAGTGGTGGAGCATTCCTCTTATCACTTCTGCATGTGAACATTTCTTAAAAGGTTATACCTGATCCTTAAGTGAAGAGTTTAACATCTGAGTTTGTCTTCTCAGAGCTGCCATGAACTCTATTAAGCAGCTAAGGATCGACCTGAACTCCTGTGGGGACCAGCCATCATCTGTCCTGAACATGTATTTCAAAGTGAGTCTCAAGAAGTATTGATCTTTTGCATAAAGCCCGAACACTAATTTGTGTTGTTTAGCAGTTAATTGTAGTAATTGCTCCATTTGTTGTAGTAACTCTTTATTTCATCCATTATCCTTTTCCGCTGGTCAGAACTGTACAGTGGATCCAACAGTGGAGATCCTCAAACGTGTGGAGATGTTGGGACAGGTGTTTAGTCAGAGGTTTGCTAAGGCAGTTGGCCCGCGCTGTCTGGTTCTTGGTAAACAGGTAAAAAAAAGTATACTCAAAAAGATGTAATTTTCCAAATGTAATGGTAGCATACATTCTTGCCTTAAACCTTTTTTTAACTTCACAGAGGTTTACCCTTGGTGTTCGACTGTACTACAGAGTCATGGAGTCGATCCTCCAATCAGTAAGTGGTCTTTTTTTGATTCAATTGAAAGTAATTAGCTGATACTTTTAGTTGAAGTAGTACTCAAAGTTTCTTAAATGTTAAAGGTGTCCTTGCATGGATTTCATCTCATTTGATGTGTTGTGTTTTTGTAGGAGGAGAAGAGATTGTCCGTTCAAAATTTCAGGTGTGTTTTCAAATTTTGTTTTCATTTTTGCTGAACATTACCAGAGTGCCTTTGTTCTTCTGATATTTCGTAAAGCATCATTTTGCTTTGAGGTGAGACGTGTGATTTTCTTTCCAGCAAACTTCTCAACGAATCCACCTTCCACACCTCACTCTTGGCCTGCGCATTAGAAGTGGTCATGGCAACATATGGAGGTCTGTCACCCAATTGGCTGCTTGCCCATACAAAAAGTAGATGCTGTTACAAATATTGCCTCTACAATAGCAAAATTATAAATGTTAAATCATTTCTTTAATTACTCCACATGAACAGGGAATGCCTTCAAAAATGGAGGATACAACCATGGAAGTGGTGGTGATCCAGTTGAAACAGACTTTTCCTTTCCTTGGGTCCTGGATGTGTTCAGCCTAACCGCCTTTGACTTCTACAAAGTTATCGAGAGCTTCATAAAGGCTGAACCCAGCCTCAGCAAAGATATTGTCAAACATTTAGAGAGCTGTGAACACCTCATCATGGAGACCTTTGCATGGAGAACGGTGAGTCTTGTCTCTCAGCACCACCACATGATACTCACATGAACTTGCAATTGGTGGCTCATCATTTCCTGACATGCATGCTTTACTGCTGGGCTACTGCAGCCCAATTTACAGCAATGCAGCTATGATGTATCAATATTGTGGTGCAATCTTCTCTTTAGAAAAAAAGGTCTGTTTTGATTTGTCATGATTGGACACAGTTAGATGGAGCATGGCAGATTTGGCCGAATCCCTGACTCTGTGGTGGGATCGAATCTAATTCGCTTGGGTTGTTATTGCTTGATGCGTCCGCTCTACCACTAAGCTACTGCAACCACACATGCAATCTATTTTTTTGAGAGCAAATGTTCATGCATAGGGAGGACTCAAGCAAATAAGTGACTCGGTTTTATAGGTTACCAGGACAGTGAAAGACAATACAGTTACAATTAAAACAGAATGGGAGAATAACTTTGGTGTTGGAATTGTAGATAAAGAGTGGGATGATATGTGGCTCAACCTATCTGGCGGTTTTACCACTAATAAAGAAAAATAAATATAATTTCAAATAAGTCATAGACTACATATTGCCTCTGTGAGATGCAATAAAATGAACCCAGATTGAGCAAAGTTTTATAATAAGTGTAAAACTACGGAAGGTGCATATATTCACTGTTTACTAGAATATGTAGATATTCAAAAGTTCTGGAATTATGATGTTAAAGAAATCAATGACAATTATGTTCAAAAAGTGGATATTCTTCCTTCGTCATGCATTTTGGTATTGAAAATCCCACGAATATTCCTCCAAATTAATTAAAACTCTTGAAAATCCTCTTCTGTGTTAGGAGATGCATTTTATTAAAGTGGGTATCAGAGGAACCCCCTAACATTACACTGTGGATAAGTAGTGTGTTAGAGTTTATCCCTTAAAGCTCTCGGCTTTTATCTAAGAGAGGAACCTTTATAGTTTCATAAAATTTGGAGGACTTTTATGAGACTTTTATAAGTAGAAATTTGTTTGTAGCATGTCGTTGTACTATTTGCTCATATAACAGTAGTCTGTCCATCCATCGTCAACCGCTTATCCGAAATCGGGTCGCGGGGGACCTGGACCCTATCTCCCTTCTCATTGGGCGAAAGGTGGGGTACACCCTGTATAGGTCACCAGTCTATCACAGGGCAGAGAAGTGACGGGAACAGTGTCTTGCTTGAGGAAACCTCGACACGCTTCTCTGCGGGACCGGGAATCGAACCAGCAACCTTCTGATCACTAGGCGACCGCTCTACCCACTGAGCCATGCTGCCCCTATATATAATAGTAGTACACTTGCAAAATATTACAATTATGTAGTAGCTAATGATTCTTTAAAAATAATACGTATTTCTTTAAATCCCCTTTTTCCCACCTGAATACACTGAGTTGCCTAGTGCTGGCTCAGTCTCTTTGATACCCCTGTAGAACCTCAACAGGAAGGAGGAAGTCTTAGAATGTGAGTCCTCCAAGTCACGTGATGACTAGCCCTCGTTATTTTGCACAGCATAGTGGTTGGCCGTTGGAGGAGAATGAAGCAGAGTATTTTCTCTTCACTTAACTGAGAGCATCCGGACGACCCAGAGGGGGACACTAGTGAACCCAGAATAATTTATCCAACCTAACCCTTATACCTATGTGAGGCTTGACCAATTATGACCCACTAACTATGGACCTTTGGCCGTGGTTGGAAACGGCGCAGCTGGGATTTGAGCACCCAACTGTATGACACAGCGATGCATTGAACATAGGTGCCTTAACTCCCACGCCACCAGAGGCCCAGTAACTAATGATTTTGGGCGCAACCTGTGCCATGTTCAGTGTAGGAGACGTGTTTAATGTGCATCACATAGATAGGCTTCGTTTCATTAGATAAATAGTAAATGGACTTGTTCTTATCTATTACTTTTTTAGTCAAGTGACCACTCAAAACGTTTTACAATGAATGCCTCCCATCTACCGACCCCTACAGCAGAATCTGAACCTGCTTCACTCGAAGGCATGCGCTCTTCTACTCTTTTACTGCAGTTAGTGGTGGTTTTCCTTTAGTAAGGAAATTAAAATGGGGTTTATTTACTTTGATAACCTGTTTATTCTTTATTTATTGATATAAGAACCATTTCAGTGGAAGAAATGCACTTTTTTATTAATTATTATTGTGTATTTGGGAATTTTTATGTACCTTTGGTTATAGCTAGATATATTTCCCAAGAAGATAGATAATTTATAGATAATTACCTTAAGCAGTTGCCTCCCTCTGATAGGGTAACATTTTAAGAAGGACCAAACTACCAAAGGACCAACTAGATTCATTAACTACCAAAGCAGAAGTTTCACTTCTGCTTTGGTAGTTAATGAAGCTATTGAGCTAAGGGAGCACACTACTCTTGACGTGTCTTTATTTTTATTTTTTTTAAACAAGTTTTCAATACCTTCAGTAAACAGTTAAAACATGAATAACTTGGAGTCAAGAATTGAGTCACCCGTCAACTATTTACTTTGTTTCAATAGCTTAAGTGGACATTTTGAACATGTAGAAGGAGCCCTGTATATACAATTAATATGCTAGAGTTGACTGTCATCACTACCAAATTATCTTTTATGAAGGCAATGAATTGATAATAGATGTTCCTCCTAAAGTGATCCTGTACTTGGAGCACAAGGGAAATGTATATGGGTAAGTGTTATCTATAAACATGTATAGGAAGAAAATATGAGAAGAATTCTTTCTGCGGTCTTGTTTGAACTGGTCACCGAAGCCAAAATATACATTTAGAAGTATTTTTCTTTTATTACGTAGGGGGTCATCAACAAATGTGTATAGAAATTAAATGTGAAAATAATTCTTCCAGTTGTCTTGTGTAAGCTGGTCACTGAAGTGAAAATATAAGATAAGTATTTTTTTTAATTCTTTTATTGCTAAAAACATGTGCAGTTATGTGGCCTGTAAGTGAGGATCAATGTCTTATCGGGTGACTAGCTGACTGACCAATAATGCGTTTGTGGAACTGCCTTGCACAAAAGGCCTGAATTATATCACTGTGCATATGTGTGTATGTGTGTCTATGTATACCACAGGCAGTGGAAGTGGTATACACACACACGTACACGCACGCACACACACACACACACACACACACACAAACAGATATACACACTCATTAGCAAGTCTCAAGCATGCATGGGGAAAGGCAGGTTTATGCCTGTGCTGCAATCCAGAAACAAAGAAAGAATTGACGTTTGTGAATACATCACCTATGAACAATACTAACACAATCTAGGTGTAACAAAGAGATTATCATCTGAAGAGTTAATCATTTTGGGACATGGATTTCTAGATTTAATTTCTTTAAGTTTAATTTCAAGTCGGTTTTATGTATATAGCTCATCAAAAATTAAACATTTGCCTCAGTGGGCTGTATTTCCTTGTTGTCAAGACAATAGTGGAGTAATGTCGAATAGCTGACATTATAAATACATCAGCTACAAGCACAAAACTACTCAGACGGTACAATATTTATGATTGGGAAATTCACCAAGAGAAGTCTGTTTTACTTGTAACGATTAGTCCTCACGTTGAAGGGGCGGACATGGACTTAGGTAGAGGTTGGGGAATAAACCCAGATGTCTTTCCTGACATCCTGTGGTGGGTTTGAACTTCCTGCCTCTGGCTTGTCAGTTCCCAAAGTGCATGCTCTACCACTGAGCTAATAATAACTATAAATATTATTATTATTAGTTATTATATTATAAGTTATAATGATAGCTAATAATGACTAAGAAAGTAACTGAGAAAAAGTTTAATCTTTAGGTTTATCAACTCAGTCATTTTCGAAAGTAAGGTCACTGGTGTGAGTGCAGGGAGCAGAAGGTGGAGAAGCAACCAAAGTTGAGTTTATATGATTTCAGCACTGTTTTCATCCAAATCTTACTGAACAGGAGGTGGATACTCCACCAGTTCATAGATGCAGCATCCAGTCCTTATTTTTTTAAATCAGGCCCTGGATTATTTTACTCGATATTTGAAGGATTTACTCGCCACCTGTTGGACTGAGATGTATTGGTGGAGGTTGGGTGGGGGCTGTGTGTCAGCCAGTCGATGGTCTCATCCAGCAGTCGTGTGATGTGTCCTATCATGGCTGCCACTGCCTCCACTGCTGGTTGGCTCCCTGTGTACCAGGCTGCTGGAGAAGTAGTAGATCAATGGGTTGAGGCAGCAGTTGGCGCTGGCCAAAGACAGTGCCACAGGGTGCATGGCCTTTGTCACTTTGGCCAGGCCACAGCTGGGCAACAGCCCCACATGGGTGAGGGTGTAGCCCAGTAGGTTTAAGTGGTAGGGGACAAAACAGAGCAGAAAGACAGTCAGTACCCAATAGATAACAGTGAGTGTGTGGCGGTGCTGGTTGCGGGAGCGGTGTCTCGGTTGGCGGAGCACACTCAGCACACTGCAGTAGCTAAAGAGGAGCAGTGCAGTCGGCAACAGAAATGCCCCCAGCACCACACCCAGAGCTGTCAGGATGAAGGGCCGCTGGCGCTGGGAGGTGGGGTCCAGCAGGCAGGGCTGGTTGTGGTGTGCAGCGGCAGAGCGGAGCAGAGGCAGACCCACACTGAGCCCTAGCACCAAGCACCAAATCCCCCCACTTATCAGTTGTGCGACACGCAACCTGCGGGGGGCCGAAGCCACTGGGTGGACTACAGCAAAGTAACGGTCCACTGCAATGCACACCAGGAAAAAGATACCCCCATATAGGCTGATGTATTTGAGGATGAAAGTCAACTGGCAGAACATTTCCCCAGGGGTCCAAGATGATATGTCACCTGATCCAGAGAAAAAGTCATGAGCCTTGCGGTTATAGTAGTAGATCCTCAGCGGCAAAGAGACCACAAAAAACAAATCAGCGACTGACAGATTGGCCATGTAGATCATGGTGCTGGTGAGGATGCAGGGAGAGAGCCACAGCCTGCGCAGAGCCAGGCTGTTGGTAACCAGACCAAACAAAAATATGACACTGTAGGAAACTTGGTAGAAGGTGAAGCGGTAGCTGGTATCCACTGTGCAGTTGCCAAGACCAGGGATTGTTTTTGCCAGCATGTTGGTGTTATTCCAAGGGCCCATATCTCCATGCAGTTTGGTAATTCAGTCCTTATTACTGCTTTTCTCTCATATCTAGAGGAAATGAAAGTAGACTGGAGTGAGCAAGAGATGAAACTACTGTATATCCAGTACCTGCTGCTTGAGCAATTAAGCCTTTGTCAAGTACAGACTTAATGAACTCCTATTGCCTTCTGCTTTATGGAGTGTAAATTTGCAGAGGTTTCATGAAAACAGGACTAATTCTGGCACAGCTACGTATATTGTATTTCATATGGTGGATGAGAGGCAGTTCAAACAGAAGTTTAACTGCGACTTTCCACTTGTAAAATATCGAGACTTGCGCACACACCTGGCCACAAGGAATTTTCCACCCAATAAAAGAAGACCTGGTGTTATCACAGCAGTTTTATTAAAAGGGTGATGAAAGGTGTATGACATTTTGACTGTTTATGCTGTTTGTGATTTTTTTGCACTAAGGCATGGACAACCCTGTAAAAGACCACCTATCTATCATCCTTTTAAACTGTTAGTGTCCACAAAGCTAGATACTGTTAGTATCAATAAAGGGATCTTTTCACAAATAACTTGGCTCTACTCCTCTGAAATATAACCAAGAAAACACTGTTGGTAATATTTTGGAAGTATTGTGGGGAAAAGGGGAGTTTTGATTATTTGTCGTTTCATGTAGAAATTTTTCTTAACCAGAAATGGTGGATTTCAGCTTTGATAACCATACTAAGATCTGCAAAGTTCATCTGTGGTTAATTTCGGACTGTAAAACTTGAGGCTCCATCTACATGAAGAAAAATGTTCATTCTCTGAAAGGAATTGCTGAACACGTTTTTTGTTTTCCCTGCAACCAACTCAAGATTTTTTAAATATTTTTAAGCTAAAGGGCCATTTGAATATTTAATGGGGATAAACATCAATAAGAATCTAAATTTGACTGATGATGTCTCTTTTTGTGCAGTTTCAGATTAATTTAGGTCAATATAACATTTCTTCTGCTTTCTAAAGAAATTGCAACCTGCCTGGACAAAGTTGGTGTAAAAACTCCATGGCATAAATAGCAGCATAATTTCATTACCTCATCCTTTAGAGCAAATTGGTTTTTTCCAGTCAAACTCATTGTTTGTTCAAGGCAAGCTGTATATATTCTATTTTTATATTCTATATAATAAAATATAATTTTCTCGGACATGTCCGGTCTTTAAAGAGCTTGTTCCAATAACCCAGAGTCCTTTTGCAGTTCAATTCAGCTGATTGTTAACATCAAACTTACATAAATTATTTCACTCTATCCTGTATTGGAGATAGACATGATAATCATTTTGCCAAAATATTTCTGCTGCATACATAATAAACTCAATCTCCTGAGTATAATAAGGAAAATGTGAAAATAATTAAGACAGAAATTGCGTTCAAATAGAAAAAGGTCCACTCACTGATGTTAGGATTGCATCAACATGCTACACATGTCACATAGCTGAATTTCCAGGCTGCTGATGTTGAGTGAGAGGTTGAGATTATATGATCCTGTATGTATATATCTGTTCACACCCATATATGCTCACAAGTTA
>OMLC01067770.1:0-12081 GCA_900302585.1 Regalecus glesne | reverse complement strand
GTGCGACTTGTTTAAACCTGGATCTTTCACCACAAGCCAGGGAATTCGAGGGCTCTGGGGAGTTTCTTAGCTGTTCCTAGGACTGCACTCCTCTGGACAATCTTGGTATATAGATTGATATCATCCATGTCCAGGAGGTGACATATAGTGAGTAATTTTACATTAAATCAAACAAACACTGACAGGCTTCAACAGAGTGATTGTCAAACTCTGATATCAATGTGAAGGAACACAGAGAATGATGCCTGAACGGACATTAATCCAATAGAGATTCTGTGGAGGGAGCTGAAGCCTTGAGTTGCCAAGTGACAACCTACAATCCTTGAGGATTTGGAGAGTCTGCAAAGGGTAGTGGGCCCAAATTCCTCCTTTGGATCTCCACAAACTTAGTGGCCAGCAACAAGAAACGATTGACCACTGTGCTTGCAAGGGTTTTTCCACCAAGTATTGACTCATGTTTAACTAGGGGGTAAAATACTTACTTTCCTCAATAAAACACATCTACATTTTTTAAATTCATATACTGTGATTTTCTGGGAATCCAATTTTTAATATTCTGTCTCACCATTAAGATGAACCTACCATAAAAAGCATAGACTGCTTATTTATTTGTAAGGGGGAAAAGTCACAAAATCATTAGAGGGTGAAATCGCAAAAAAAGGTGAATCGGTTCAACTGCATCGGAAGTTTTTCAGAAACATTTCATCACTCAAACAGGTGACGTCCTCCGTTTGACCCATTTCGGCAGACGGAAGATGTCACCCACTGGGGCACAAAATGGGGAGTTGTCAGGATACTGCACCACTGAGTTGACATCAGCACAGATACTGTAGCTGGGAAGGGGAGAAATCCCACATTAAGTAGTGGTAACTGGGTAAGCGTAGTTATCCTAACTGGGTGTTTGTCAAAGTCAGGAAGATGCCTGAACAGTTCACCAGCCAATCTAAGGGAGGAGAAAGACAATAGCTGCCTAAGCGTAAACCAGATTCCATATGAGAGAATTGTGAGAACCACAGAAATGCCTGTTTTCTACATACCACGTCTTGGTTGGCTTCAGTCTCCTAAATATACTTACACCAGAAATTGGTCCACCCTAAGGGTCAGGTTCCCCATCATATAACAGAGCAATATGCTGTATGCTGTTAAGTGCCGTTAGGATTGCAATGACTTGTACATCAATCAGAGAGACCAAACCGACTCTGGTGAAGGGGATGGCACAACACAAAAGAGCTAACATGTCAGGCCAGGACTCTATAGTCTCCACCCATCTACAGGACAGTGACCACTCTTTCTAGGAGGGTGTGTCAATCCTTGATAAGGAGGAACACTGGTTTAAACAGGAAGTCAAAAGAAGCCGTTTAAGTGAAAAGGAAACGACAATATCCAGATCAAGGAATGGGGCTAAGAGTACATCTGTCACCATCCAACCATGCTATGATTGAAACTTTTCCCCAATCCTCTGTTAAGCATGTACTTGCCCATTGGGAAGAAGCTTTGTTAATTTGTTATTGTACATACATACATAAAAATATATTCTCTGCATTTCACCCATCCTATTGTATAGAAACACTGAGCAGCTGTAGCGCCTGGGGACCAAATGCAGTTCTTTTTCCTGTTGCCTTAGTCAGAGGCACAGGCAGAAGTCCTATCAAATCCTATTAACAAAATTATGTTAGCCCTAACATTCAAGTCTTGTTGATAGTGGAAGGAAATCAGAGCAACCAAAGGAAACCCACACAGACACGGGGAGAACATGCAAAGTCAACACACAGATGAGACCTAAAATGGTGTTCGAAGGAAGAACCTTCCTACTGTGAGGTAACAGTGCTAATCACTGCACGCCATGCCACCCATGACATATTCGATCTACCATTTAAAAATATGATATGCTTCTTAAAGGGGCAGCATGGCTCATTGGGTAGAGTGGTTGTCTGTTGATTGGAAGGTTGCAGGTTCGATCCCCAGTCCTGCAGAGAAGTGTGTCACAATGTCCTTGAACAAGACACTGTTCCCCTAATTGCTCTGCCCTGTGATAAAATTGGCGACCTATACAGGGTGTACCCTGCCCAACGACAACGGTGATAGGCTCCAGTTCCCCCGCGACCCGATTTCAGATAAGCGGTTGACAATTGATGGATGGATGGATCGATTTTTATATTGTATTTTTTAAAAATTCTCAAGTGTACTGTACATTATTCATTATCCTTTCAGTCAAGACCACCCAAGTCACAGACCTAGACTTAGTACGTGCAAGTCTGAGTTACAATTGTAACTCAAATTAATGGTCACGGCATTTGAATATGAAACCGATGGCTCGTTTCAGTTATTATTTAACTCTACCATTTACAAGGTTAGAGATACCTTCAGTCATTTGAGACTGATGAGTGATGAAATGTTGTTCCACTAAACTTTGTGTCCAGATGAACTGATTCAATTTTCTGGGAATTCCACAGCTGGATTATTTAGCATGCATCAAGACATAATTACTGATCACTGCAGATACAAATCAGCCTGAAGCTATAATCTGGTGCTGCATATCAAATGGTCACATCTATGTAAAGACCTGCACATGGATCCTTTTAAATATATTTTAAAATAATCATAACAGTCTCTTGTGGACTAGGATAATTTGATATAAAAATATATGTATAAAAGCCTTATTTTTGAATTAAAGTAACTGAGTTTACTTGTCTTTCACTCTGCTATCTTTTCTCTTCTGCCTTTGACCTTCAAAGATGCATTCCTGTTGACTAAGTTCAGCCCCGTCTGCCATATCTTGAAATCAAATCTCATTCACCTCCAGACAGTGATGAGACACTAGACTAAATAAACAACTTGACATTAACAAAATAAGATCAACTGGACTGCCCTGCTGTTCCTTAGGAGTTTTAGTGGCATGTTAGAGGTAAATGTTATATAGGACATTTTTAGTCTAGAAACCACACTTTACAATGTATACCTCACATTTACCAAGCCTGGGGGATTAAGGCCTGATGCCCTTTTCCTGATAGCCTACAGTAGGATCAAACCCGCTATGGCCAATTTAGAGGTACATGTTTTACCACTGAGCCACAGCAGCCCTAGAAGTCTGGTCTGTGAGGAGTCCTGCTTGTCTGAGTGGCATATCAGCCTCGAGTGGCTCACAAATGAGGGATTCCAACATCAATACTGGCCAGAAAATCTTTTAGTACAGTACTGTGAATGCAAAATCACCTTTATTTTGCTAAAACTCTAAAAGGAAATTATTACCAATGATGAATATTGTAGTCAATTGAAACAATAAAAGCCCTCACTGTGTACTACATTGATGCAGGAATTATTTTTCTTCTCAGTTTTTCCCACAGTGCCTACATGAACCAGAATGTATTGCTGCACACAAGCCTCTGTATCATTCATCGGCTATACATTCCTTTGCATTAGTATTACTGAACAACATTTGCACTCTCAGAAAAACATAGCTTAGCTGAAAGAGTAGAGATATGTTTTTTGAACGCGTTTAGAGTAAAATGAAGGATTGAAAATCCTGCTAGGCTGCAGTTCTTGCAGCCATCAAATGATTTCACGATGCGTCGCACTCACTCGTGCCATTTTTTCAGCATGTTGCCCATTGTCTTAATTACACCAGCAATGTCAACGAGGATATTTATACTATATGAATCTTTGAGCTACTTACAGCTTCCAGTGAAAATGATTTACAATTGCAATTTCATTTAGCAGATGGTTTTATTCAAAGTTATGTACATATGAGAGCAGACACAGCACAAGCAATGGAGAGAATGGAGAGAACAACATGATTTTATGTACCATATAGCTAAGTTTGAGTCCGACATGATGTAAATGCCAACAAGCAAAGGACAAAGACGATGCACAGGGTGCATGCATTAAGGCAGGGGACTTTTTCTGGTTTTGTTCATTAGTCCAAGTGTAGAGGTGTTCTTGAAAGAGCTGCGTCTTTTGTCTTTCTTAAAGATTGAGTAAAACTCTGTCCATCGAACAGTCTGGTAACCCATTCCACCACCGCACTGAGACTAACAGCAAATACAGAACAGCATTTTTTTTCTTAAAGACTCTAAATGTAATAAACACAACATACAAATATATTCAAGGTATCTAATTCAATGCATTTATCCATCCGCCACGTAATTCCATGCCCACCAAATCTTTTTCTCAAATGCCATTGTGTAAAACACAGTTAATGTGCAAATCAGAGTAATATGTCCTGCATTTCAATTTGGAATTCCAGACAGGTATCGCTCAACCCTTCTCGGAGTCATTAAAGTGATGATGTATCAGCATTAATCTTTCTTCTCAATCGCATTGTCTGGCTATGCATCTCAGGGGAAGTTTAGGGAACCTCTTGACATGCGATTTCCTGTTCATTACCCAAGCAGCTGTTCTTCCTAATGAGCCCAAAGGCAATCTCTCATTTTTCGAGTTTAAAGTCCTATCTCTTGTGCAACTGGTGACATATTATCTTCCCACAGAGTCAAGTCAGAACCCAGAATATAAAGTTCTTTGTCACCGCCAGCTTTCTCACATTTTCTTCTTGAAAAATCATGAAAATGCAATACCTGAAATAAATATTAAGTTGGCTTTTTTTCAGCCTTAGTAGATTAACATCTCTTTGGTAATCATGTGTGCCTCATTTAAGCAGAATCATATACTAGAATATAATGGGCAGTTTGATAAGGATCAAGATTCAAAAAGCATTTTGAATGTGAAGTGATTATCATGTTGGTAAAGTATTTATTATCTATGTTGAGGAATCAGAATAGAACTTTTTGTGCTTGGTTTTAGTCACTGACTTAATCTGGGCTTATAGTTTCAGTTCTCAACTATCTTTCAATAACCTACTTGTATAGATCTCACAACATTTTATGACCAGAGGTAGTGGTAACATAGCTTAGCAGGTTACCTAGTAATCAGAAGATTGGCAGTTCCATCCCCACCCCCTGTGCAAAGTGTGTGAAAGTATCTTTGACCAAGATACTGAACTCTTTAACTGCTTGAGCCCTGCGTCGGAAGGGCGACCTTTCCAGGTTGTTTCCCTGCCTTCACCCCGTTAGTAGTGGGATAGGTGTAGCATGACCCCGCACCCGGACTTCAGATAAGCAGTTTAATGACAGTTGGATGGATAGAAATACATTTTAAGCAATGAGAACCTGAAAAAAGAATGTATACTATAATATTTTAGTCGAGGTAAAAGTAGCCAAGCATGGAATTGTGGATGATTTACAAAATGTTTATCAACTGTTCTGCATTAGGCTTGGATGAAAGATGTGCATGTTAATTGTCAGGTACTTTTTAAATACATATCACAGGGCTAGGTTATCTCATGCTTTTAAGTGAAAGTTAATATCCTGCGTTTGTTAAAATAATTCAAATGAAAAAGAAAATACAACTATTTTACGAAACAACTAATTACAATGGTCGTTTGTTTAGAATCAACAGGGTGTGTAGTCACCCATTGTTTTAGATTTGTGAGATGAACTTGATGGTTTCGATACTAAATCATAATAGCATGCATTTTACATGGTCTTTTCTACACCCCTTCTTTCAAAAGGATAACAACAATTCCCTCTTTGCATGTCACTGAAACAACAATGAACATTTTTCTATTTTAAACTTGTCTGTGCTACTCTGCATCAAGAACTGTATTCTGAATGTCAATACCTGTGCAGTTTATCTGAACACAGTCACACGAGTCCTGGGCAATAATGAGAGCCAATTGCTGAAAGAAGGCTGTGGTTGTAGATTAGCTCCACTCCGATTACAGCCCCATGAATCCTCACAGACAGTGGCGTGTGCCCGGATGCCAAGTGAGTGAAACTGCTTGTGCAATGCCAGAGGAGAATTATTCCCCTGACGTATCACATTAATATGTGATAAACAACCTTGCGTTGCCAGATTACAATAAATAATTCACTGCCCTTCAGAGAGTGTGATATGTGCCTGCGCAGATTATTTACAGCTTTAAAATTATTCTTTTAATCTCATGGAACAAGCTGTCAAGGTGAACCCTGAGTGAATAATGCATGGTGAAAGTTATTCTTCTATGTAATATTTTCTGTCAGCCTATCAGGGAATCTGTCTATTCCTTTGCATAAACGGGAGAATGACTAGAGGATTGTAGTAGTTATTGTTTTGTGCTGGTTCTAGTGTAAGGTAGTTTGGAGGATATTTCATGTTTCATTGAGAGTTTCCTGTGAGTTCAAAGGTCATACAGAGTGACTGGATTTTAAAAAGTAATTATTTGGATTATTATCAGGATGAGAACATTTTTGTGCTCTATTGTACCATCCCAAGAGAGAGGTCCGTTTTACTTGTCATGATTAGTCCCCACGTTGTGGTGGTTGATATGGATTTAGATGGAGTTTGATGAATTAAGGCCGGATACCCTTCCTGACACCCTGCGATGGGCCCGAAGTACTAAATGTACATCTGTCTTCATTTTACAATGTTATGATTGGAACTATTTCCTGATCCTCTGTGAACAATACCACTGTAATTCTAGTTAATGGCTATGGCAATTTGCATATGAATTCAATCTTTGCTTTCAGTCATTATGCCAATGTGTTGTTAATAAGAGTGGGGATGCTGTAGTTAGTTGAGACTGAAGAAGTCACTTAGATGTGAAGAAGTCACTTAGATGAGTGATGAAACATTTTGCTCGATAAACATTGTCTCCACATGAACTGAGATATTAAGAATATGCTTACCGTAGCTGATACTGAGGACATATTTCACCACTATATCTAAAGATAATGGTAATATAATGAACTACAGTGGGGAAAATAAGTATTTCACTGGCTGGTTTTGCGACGTTACCCCCTGATAAAAAAATGAACGGTCAATACTTTTCATGGTAGGTTCATCTTAACTATTAGACAGAAAATTTTAAAAATCCCAGAAAATCGCAGTACATAATTTTAAACATTCATATGTGTTTTATTGAGGAAAATAAGTATTTTTCCCCCTAACAAAACACGACTCAGTACTTGATGGAGAAACCCTTGTTGGAAAGCAGTGGTCAAACGTTTCTTGTAGCTGGTCACCAAGTTTGTGCAGATCCCAGGAAGGATTTTGGCCCACTACTCTTTGCAGATTCTCTCCAAATCCTTAAGGTTTGTAGGTTGTCGCTTGGTAACTTGAGGCTTCAGCTCCCTCCACAGATTCTCTATAAGATTAAGGTCCGGAGACCGACTAGGCCACTCCATGATCTTAATATGTGTCTTACTAAGCCACTCCTTTGTTGCCTTAGCTGTATGTTTTGGGTCAGTGTCATGCTGGAAGACCAATCCACTACCCATTTTCAGTGTCCTGCCTGAGGGAAGGGGTTCTCACCCAAAAATGTCCCAGTACATGGCCAATTTCATCCTCTCCTTGATCCACTGGAGTCGTCCTGTCCCCTTAGAAGAGGATCAGCCCCAAAGCATGATGTTTCCACTGCCATGCTTGACGGTGGGGATGGTGTTCTTGGGGTCCGATTCAACTTGTTTCTTCCTCCAATCACAGCTAGTGACATCTTTAGTCAGACTGATGTCACATGTTTGAGTGACCAAACGTTTCTGAATAAACTTCTGATCCAGTTGAACCAATTCACCTCTTTTGTGATTCCCATACCTGGATTATTGAGCATGTATCAAGTCAAAAGCACCCCAGGAACAACTCCAGTTCTTTTTTCAATTACCTTGGTCAGGGATACAGCCAGGATCATTAACCATGATGAGCATGACTTTTTGATGGTGGGAGACAACTAGAGGAAACCCATACTGACACGTGGAGAACATGCAAACTCCACACAGAAAGAACCCAGGACGGCCATGGGTTGAACCATGGATGTTCCTGCTGCAAGGCAACAGTGATAACCACTGGTGGCCCAGTGGTTAACTTCTCTGCTCTGAAAAGTTAATGCATCTCAACTTTGGGAAGTGCTGCACTCCAATGACAGTAAAAGGGGGCCTTGAATACATCAAGGTGATGAGCTGTTGCTGGTGGCTGATCTTATCAATGGCGTGTCCAAATGATCACCGATTAGTGGCAGCAAGGGCACTTCCAGCACTTGCCCCCGGGCTGAATTAATTAACAAATACCATTCACCAAGCACCACGTGACTAAAACCATACTGATGAAGTCTAACGTGAATTGCATTTGATGAAGAGGTCCAGACCAGGCTATCTTTGGAGGCAATCTCCATTTATACTCTTGATAAAGAGGTACAAAACAAACAAAAAGATCCTCCAGTCATTTGTGACATAAATTCACCCTCTCTCCCATGGAGTATGTCATAAAAGGGTGAAATAATGTTGCACTTAATACATTAAAACATACCTGACAAAGAAGTAAAAACAACAAAAACAAAATCCTCAAGTCAATCGCAACATATAAGCAGCTCCATTCTCCCAGGGAGCAGTTACATGCTCAGTGTCTTGCTCAAGGACACTTTGACACACCTTCTGCAGGGGCTGGGGATTGAACCACCAATCCTCCTATTACTAGACAAGCACCCTTCTGCCTGAGCTATACCACCCCCTTATATAAAATGTTGAACTACGGAAAAAGGAAGGCTGAACATAGGGGAAAATAATTTTGAAATGCCCCATTTCTACATTCTTTCTAAAGGATATTCTTTTTCTCAGTTAAAAATGAATGAAATCAGTTTGAGATTCAATGAAACACATATGTCAATGAACTTTTGATCCAATCCATAACTAACTCCAGGTGCAGATGTAAAAAAATAAAAGTAGCAACCCACGGCAATTTTTTTCACATTTCAAAATTCACTCAGCTGTCTTGGATGGCAGATGTCATACAGTGAAGTGGAGCAATGTGTTGGTTTGACTTGCTCAGGTGCGGATGTGTTGTCTCAAGTTAAAATGAATGACATGCATGTCTGATAGAATTGCAGTTCTGCAGAGGCTCAGAACTTGTAGATAGGTGGATAAAATTGAGTTAACACCTTCACAGTCGCAAAACCCAGAGGCAAGAGCTTATATCACTCATCCCATAAATCTGTAAAGCAAAGTATCTTTACCGTTCCTTTTTTTAATGTACAACCTTCTTGCTTGTTCAGTGCCTGGAGCTACTGTGTTTTAACTCCAGGAAACAGTGCTGCCATTTTTCACCTTTCAGATTGAGATATTATCATGGAAACGCCAGAGGATTAGAGTCAATGCACCATCAGCAGTTCTCTGTCTATAGTCATTCACCTGCATTGTTTGATGATTCAGTTTCTCCTCCAAGCTCATCCATAACCAAGGATTTAGAGATTTTCCTAAAGGCGTGGAGGAGAGGTTTTTTTTCCCTCTTCACCCTATGAAGCCATCTGCTAAAGCAAATATGTCTTCCAGCCATGTCTGATTTCATTATCCTTGCATGTAAATCAACACGTGTTAAGACCCCATCAACATTTTATCATACAACACTTCTTTTAATGGTTCTTTTGACATCACCTTCACCCACTAGAGTAGTCTCTTATTTCTAAAGCAAACACGAACCATGTGTGAACATACTGGATAGGTTCATGGGAGACAAGCACGACTCCCGTGGACTCTTAAATAACAAGGTGTCAACTGTACTTCTGAGTGATGCCATTTAACAGTAAATCAATGTCATTTATTTTTTCCCTTTGAGAGAGTAACTAATTTTATTTTAAACCATGGTGATTTTTATAGGATAAGATGATACAAGATAATCTGAAAATGAACTTTACTTATCTCAAAGTGAAATTCAGCAGCTGCACCGAGCAGACTTTACAGTTATTTTACAGCAAAACAGCTGCGCAAAATTCTAGTTGTAAATAAGCAATTGTCCACAGAATTGATGCATCTGCAAATGTACCATTTGCTTATGGAAGTTTCTGCAAATTGTGTATATGCAAATATGCAGTATATTTATGCAGGTAAGTTTATGCACAACTGTATGTGGTCCATATATTCATCCATCCATTGTCAACCGCTTATCCAAAACTGGGTTGCGGGAGACCTGGAGCCCATCTCAGCTCTCATCGGGTGAAAGGTGGGGATACACCCTTGGAGGGTCGGCAGCCCATCATGGGGCAGAGCCATTTGGGGAATAGTGTCAACCAGCTATAGTGTGACACGCTTCTCTACAGGTGCAGGGCTCGAACCTACACTCTTCCAATTGCCAGACGACTGCTCTACCCACTGAGCCATGCTCCCCAATATATATTCATATCTATCCTAAGAGTCTATGAGAGGTCTGTTTCACGTCACGATCAACCCCCATTGTGTAGCAGTGGACACAAACTTCGATGGAGCTTGGGGGATTAAGGCAGGGTGTCCTCACTGATGCCCATGGTGGGTTCCGACTCACTTCCTTTGACTTGTCAATTCCTGATGTGCGCACTCTCCCACGAGCTAATTAAATAATTAATTAATCAATTATTCCCTTGTCAGTCCTGCAAGAGGAAATTTGAATTTCTCTACATTTTTGACCCAACCTATTGTATAGGAGCAGTGAGCTGCCAACATATGGCGCTCGGGGAGCAGTTAGGGGTTCAGTGTCTTGCTCAAGGACACCTCAACATGCTGTATGCAGGACCGGGGATCAATCCCGCAACCTTCCGATTGGCAGGCGACCACTCTACCCACTGAGCTATGCCACCCCTTGAGCTATGCCACCCCATCCCAGCTACCACAGCCTACATGCAGTATGTCTATGCAAGTAGGTAAATTTATGTACAATTTTATATGGTGTATGAACACACATCTTTCCTGAGAGGTTTATTTTACGTGTCGCAATTAGTCCTCACGTTGTGGGTGCAGACAGACTACATTTTAAAATGTACACATCTGTCCTAACCGACTATGAGAGGCCCGTTTTTATGTATCATGATTAGTCTCCACGGTGTGGAGGTGGACCCGGACGGAGCTTGAAAGATTAAGGCCAGGTGCCCTTCCTGACCCCCCAAAGTGGATTCAAACCCACTGCGTCCTGCTCATCAGTTCCCGAGGTGAGCATGTTAACCCCTGAATTTCCCTGTCCTAATAGACTAGATAAAACTATAATAAGCATTATAATAGTCCAATCATTTATAATAGACATATCTTCAGGACTTTTAATTCATACAAATTAAATACTAGTTTCTCACCATACATGCCATTTGCTAATAAGCTCCTACACATTACAGTTTCCACTGTTGAATTCAACTCCACTTTACCATAAATCCTCAGCGTTAGCTCTATACCTACAATATCAATTTCATATTTGACCCCCATTCGGCCCTCAATACTATTAGTGAAATTCAAGTGTTAAATCTATGTTATTTTGCATTTTCATTCAGTGGCGCCCACACTTTCAGGATACAGTACGTACCAATCAGCAATTGATCCTCACTCATCAACTGTCGACATGAAAAATTATTTCGTTTTCAGTTCCGATTAACTACCTCTGTCTTCCTATTTGTGTAATTAGTTATCTATCTTGAGTTTTGTCACCACTTCGCTGGATCCATTTTGTTTGTTCTGAGAGGTACATATAACATAAGCCTAGCACCTTGACACCCTGTCTGTATCTCAGTTGGAATTCAGGTAAATGAATACGAGTCATTCTCTAGAGTGGCACTACTGTCAATTCCCCACTCTGTTAATTTATAGGTATGTGATGGAAATACCGCACCATGATGACAGGGTCTGTTTTCAAGGGCCAATGCTTGAAATCCGCTGACAGAAAACAGACTCATTTAGAGATGTTTGACTGATATTATCGTTACTTTCTAGATGCAGGAAATTATCTTGTCTTTGTGGGCTATGTATATTGACTTGGCGGGTATATGGGAAGTAATAAGAAAGAAAGGATTGCCTTATCAGTCCCGCAAGGGGAAATTTGGATTTCTCTGCATTTTTGACCCAACCTATTGTATAGGAGCAGTGAGCTGCCAACATATGGTGCTCGGGGAGCAGTTAGGGGTTCAGTGTCTTGCTCAAGTGTCTTGGGGCGGCATGCTCAGTGGGTAGAGCGGTCGTCTAGCAATCAGAAGGTTGCAGGTTCGATCCCCGGTCCTGCATACAGCATGTCGAGGTGTCCTTGAGCAAGACACTTAACCCCTAACTGCTCCCC
>OMLC01067769.1:7593-22776 GCA_900302585.1 Regalecus glesne | reverse complement strand
CATACATACCATGAAATCATTTTAGATAATTCTGTCATATTTAGCATGGTTGGAGACACTATCAAATCTTCCTATATCAATGTTGAAACTCTATCGGGTAGTAAGAATACTTGGTGCAGCAGCAAATTGAAAACATTTTGAAAACAACTAAAGCAAGAAAAAGGATTGAAATATGTTACCCAGGTGACAATGGACATACTTTCAATAAACCTATGAGTATGAGGACAGTCATCCTATCAAAAATACTTCATTTTTTGAGTATAGGCACGACACTGGTGGTCAAAAAACATACATGGTAAGACATCAGTTGTGAAAATGATTTTGACTTACTATAAAGCTCTTGACTCTGCCGCAAAAAACAGATACAAGGAAAAATTCAAAGGGGACGAAAAGAAGACAAGATCCATACTTTCTAGTACACGGTTGGTGTGAAAGCTTGAGCAATTGGCCTGAAATTACTTTTGGTGATATTTAGCTTTATCCCACTGAAACACCGGGTAGCTACACAAAGGAAGAATATAAAGCCTATAAATCTCTTGAAACGTATCAGTATATTTTAAAGCTCTATATATCAGCATAATTTTCTATTGCTATAAATTCAAATATAATATTTACCTTATCAACATAAAATCATATTAAGTTGATCTTATTCTAAGAAATTCTAAGTAAAGGAGTCTAGCCGTACTGAGATACAATTACATCTATTAATGTGCCTTTGATTTGACTTTTTGATTTGATTGATCATGTTTTGACCCGTTTCATTGGCCCAAGTTTGCTCTATCTTAGTGAAAGGAATATTAAAAAGACTTCATATTTCAAATTCAAAATTGTATCTCAAATCAAGAGATGTCTTTGAAGAGTAAAACTGTAAACTTACCATTAACGAAGCGGATTCTGCAAACCCTCACATCACATTCCAGAGTAGGTAAGTAAATTTTATGATTGATAGGTGCCAGCCAAAGTCTCCTTCTTTCAGGATCCTTCGGGAACCAAATATACCTCAAATTGGAGTCTTTTGCTTGACAATTTGCACAATCAATAATAATATAGGCATTGACCATGTCACTGTATTAAAATATGACTGATAGTTTCCAAATTTATACAAAAACCCAGAGTATCGTACAGAGCTCAATACTTTGCAATACCATTTATGGTTCTTTTGCCCACCAGTGCCTCCAACAGATCACATGACATATCAAGCGATGTCACGTTGACCATCCTCTTAGAACATTACCAACATAGTTTGTTGTAGTTAGTAATATATTAGACTGCCTGCATTAGCTTTGGTTCAAGGATCCCATTTTTGGCAGATTAGAAAATATTTACTGCTGAGCTGATGGCACACAAGCAGCAATGGTGACTATGTCTTGTTTGTACTCCAAGATAATTTGGAACAGGTCTATTCTCACTACTTCAGACACCAAAATATACAAGAACATTGTTCTGATATGTACTGCTTATCCAACAGAATCACCACATGATCATCACATTTCATAATGATGAAATAATGTATTAATGGAGAATAATAGTAGATTGCAGCTTTAACAGAATATATATAATATATTATCAAGAGTATATCAAGAGTACAATAATAGCTGTGGGAATTTGTATGTGGTATAAGAAAGGATATAGGACATTGCTGAGTAGGTATTTCCTGGACTTTTCATGGCGTAGTATGGCCGTGGTGAGCCGAAGATAGTGGATCTGTGACAGACAGGAAAAGGATCAAGTCATCTAAGATCAAATGCATTGTTGCATAAAAAACAAATAAAGTTGTATTTAGGTAATTCCAATTTCAATTTAATACATTCAATAGTTTAAAATCCATCCATCCATCCATCGTCAACTGCTTATCCAGTGTCGGGTCGCGGAGGTTCTTAGTTTAAAATTAAATAATAAAATACTTCTTCTTTCAAAAGCCTCAGCTAAAAAAATTAGTATAAAGAATACATGACATATTGTTAAACAAGTTAAGATCTTGAATGAACTCACTTCATCCCAGCACAGAAACATATGTGACCTGTAATTTATAACATGAAACCATTTGCTTAAAAGTTAATTGAGCCTTACAAAGAATTTCATGAGAAAAAGAAAGAATGTCAAAATGTTAGTGTGTGTGTCTGGTGTGTGTTTGTGTACGTGTGTGTGTATGTGTTTGTGTGTGTGTGCTTGCAAATAACTAGTGGTTGGTTTGCAGCAGGCCTTTTTACTTAAAGGTGCAATGTGTAATTTTGTACCTCAATATGTGAACAACAACTATAAATCTAAATTGATAAATAGCTTGACAGCTCTTCAAGACAGCCTTTTAAAAACCTTGCTTGACATGGCTCCTGCATTTTTTATGTAGACATCTGGAAAGTTTTTAGGGGGTATGACTCGTTCTTTGTTTCAAACACAGCCGTTTAGCAATAAGTAAAGTACTTATAAGTACTTTAAGATTCAGAAAAGCAGAAGTGATGTACACCGAGTGTAATCAACCAATAGCAATGCTCAACTTGCAGCAGCTTAAGCTTCATGTAGAATTTTAAACAATTGTAAGCCTGACTGATGAACATGACAACAATCATAATCAAACATATCTGTATAAAGCAAGACATTTATATCTGCTGGCGAGAAGTCAGTTGTTAAAAAAAATTTTTTTTTTTTAAAATAGATTCCCTCATCAGTCCCACAAGGGGAAATTTGGAATTCTCTGCATTTTAGCCCATCCTATTGTATAGGAGCAGTGAGCTGCCAGCATATGTCTTGTACAATGACCCTTGAGGTGTTCCCCTAATTGCTCTGAACAGCGAACCATCAAGGGTCTATCCTTGCCTTTCGCCCAATGAGAACTGAGATAGGCTCCAGTCCCCCCAGAACCCAACTTCGGATAAGCGGTTGACGATGGATGGATGGATAGATAGATGGATGAATTTCCAAAAGCCCTATGCACATTACATTACTTTATCATAAACATTATTTCAAAACAGACAAAACCATGAAAAAACATCATTCACAATGTTTCAATATTTAAATATTGGCCATTTACTTGAGCTAGCCAGCAATATATGATTTCAACCTTGTATCTCAGAACTGACAGGGTTCCCTTTCTTTTAAGGAAATCAATTTCCAGGACTTTTCAAGGACTTTTTCTGGAACTCTTTTTTTTGGACATGGAAGCTGTTGCTGACAGGTCATATTTTTCACTGTGTATGATCTCTATATGGGCTGTCTAAATTATACTTCAATAAATGTCTTGCAATCAGCTATAGCTTTACTTCAACATCTCCCATTAGCAAAATTATATTGCCACTTTTATTGATCAATTTTACCCTTTACCCTGTGTTTTTCATGACTGGAATATTAGTCTATAAAATTCCAGGTTTTCAAGGATGTACGGAAACCCTGAATGTGTACAATAACATTTCATGAGACATAATAATCACAGAAAAGAACATGGCATCACTCGAACTTGCTTGCGACTAATGAAGACTTTTACTGAAAGTTCCTGATACTTGTCGGGTCCTATGAAGGGGCCAAACCAGAGGATTGTATCTTTTTTTTAATCCGTTTTTTTCCCACCCAAATTCCGCGAGTTGCCCTTGGCTGAATCTGTCATTGTGATACCCCTCTAGAGCGTTGACAGGAAGGAGGAAGCCGTAGCATGTGTCTCCTCAAAGTCACGTGACGGCCAGCCCTCACTATTTCATACATCACAGTCTCACAGGGAAATCTAGGTGCTTGGCCGTCAAAGGAGACCGAAGCAGAGTACTTTACGTTCACTGAACCGTGAGCACCCAGACGACCCAGAGGGGGACACTAGTGAACCCAGAATACTTTATCCAACCTAAACCTTATACTCATGTGAGGCTTAGCCATTTATGCCCCACTAACTATGGACCTCTGACCGTGGTTGGAAACGGAGCAGCCGGGATTCAAACACTCAAGCTGCCTGACGCAGAGATGCATTGAACATAGTTGCCTTAACCCCCTACCCCACCGGAGGCTCCAGAGAACAGTATCTTGACCTGGATTGATTGATCACTTGTTCAAGGGGTGGAAAGTCTGTCTATCCTCATCAGGACTATACTTTGAGGGACACTGAGGACACTAATAAAAGGTAAATGGTAAATGGACTTGTTAGGTGGCTAGATTTGAATGGACTCTTATCCTACCTGGAAACCCAGGTCTGGAATGATTGGGGAGAAGCGGTAGGCCCTTAGCAATGACATCATCAGCTGCTTCAGGCACTCATTCACCTCATAGTCCTACAGAGAGAGGAAAACAAAATTATGTCTACATACCCTAATCATACTTGCTATTTGAATGAAAGCTATGATTCCTCACTGATTCTACCTAAATACAATAAACTGAAGAGCAAAAGAAAGTTCAAATACTTTTTAAGCCTTAAGGTAGGTGATAAATTGATGTACAAAGGGTAAAAAAGGTCCGCCAGTGCAGTAACATGATTTGATTTGTTAGATGGTTTCATCCATTATTCAGTTTCTTTCAAACACCATCTTGAATTAAGCAATCATATCTTGAAAAAATAAATCAGTCTTGTGTCAAGATGTTACTTGTTTCAAGAAATTCCTTCTTCAGTCATAACAGCACCTCGTAATGTGTAATGACTCATTTTCTCAAGACAGATTTTTTTATCCATTTCAGGTTTTAATATTTTTTTCTTGTTAGTGCAACGTGACACCTATTAATGGAATACCAAACATGTAAATACCGCTTACTATTATAATCTGCAAAAATATGCATTGCTTCTCTGTTTTTCACAACGTAACGAAACCTGCTTTTCACATTAGTCCTTATTTAGCTTAAAATTGGAATTAAAGTGTCTCAAAATACATGTTCTTTAAATTCTATGGGGGATGCTTGCATCTGTCTATGTGCATGTACTTGTGTATTTGTGCATGCATGTGTATCTGTGTACCTCCATGAGCAGCCATAAGAGGTCGAGTAGCTGCTGTATGAGAGGATGTTCGTCAACCGAACCTCCACCCTCCAGAATACTCAACAGGAAGCTCATCAGCACATCCTCTACCAGGTAAACTTTACACTGAGGACATATAAAAATGTTAGTCGCTCCTTTATATTGGAGCTATAATAGAATTCAACACTATCACTTATTGACAATAGGCCTACACAGAAAGGTACCCACACTTGTTATTATATACTGAGAATGACATTAAAATGCATCACTGCCACTACGTCACACTATAGACATTAAATATTATTATAACCACTTCAATGACAACTTTCGATATTTTATGAAATTTCCCACTAAATGGTTTAGGAGCAAATTTCAATATTCTTGCATGTTCTTCCTTTATACCAAGAATCCACTTAATGAACAATAGTGCATATAAATACAAACCCAAAACCAACAACAAATGCTGATACACAAAATGGTCTTTAACACTTGATTTGTTCTCACCATAAGGGGAGCAAAGTGGTTTAAGATATGAGCCAGGGTGATCAACACAGTGGGTTCTCCTTGAAGCCTCCAAGAGGCACAGTCTTTTTCAATTAATCTCTCCTCCTTTAGCAAACACACAAAGAGGGGAAAATGTGAATGCAAAGATCACACAATGATTAGATAAAAGCGACACAATTGAGACAGCTATAGTTAAGCAGTCCACAGAGCTTTCAGAAAATAAAACTGGAATTCCCAAATGGCTGTATGCAAAGAATAAACAAAAATTGGACAGAAGGATATGATTCATAGTAAGAGTAATAATTGATAGATTAATGAAAATAGAAGCCTAAGGGATGATAGAGAGGACTGTACATTACACTGGAATGAGCATCTAAGATAAGCTGTCCCCAAATTTAAAAAAACTGATCCTTTCAAAAGCAGCACACAAGACAACTTAAATTTACCTTTATCTTATATTACACTGTAAGTAACTGGAGTTACTTAGCTGCACTAACATTTGAGTGCAAGGCTTTGCATTAAATAAATCCAAGAGCTGAGTGAAGACTATGTGAAGTCAATATTAATTTAATAAATGATCAAAGCAAAGCATAAACACATCACTAATCTCAACTTTTCTTCTAGTTGGCTGACATATGTAAAAAGACAGAGATTACTTTTAATCAACATGTTTTGACAACCTCTCTGTGTTTTTGCAGATATTCATTTTTCTACAATTCTTATACCTTTAGAACATCTTCATGTACATATCATGTCCATAGGAAGCATGAATTCCTACCTGAATATCAATTGTTGTGGACAGAACAGTCTTGATGTAGCCCAGGAGTTTGTGTGCTTTTCCCAGGTCAACAGTAGGGGGGTTTTGGAGGGGCAGGTAGCCCTCGGCAGGGTATGTAAATCACAAACGTGTCAAGGAAAAAGACTTGGCACAAAGCAATGTAGTAAAATAACTATCACCAAGACAGAGTCAAAAAGGTAAAGTGAAAGTCGTACAGTGCACATTTCTTGGTCCATTTGTGGTGATTATAATCTGTCCTCAAAGAAAGGGAGAAAGTCACAAAAACACTGAGTATGGGCCATGGCGGCTTAGTGGTAGAGCACACTTCAGGAACTGACAAGCCAGAGGCAGCGGGTTTGAACCCACTGTGGGGTGTAAGCAAGGGGATCTGGCTTTAATCCCCCAAACTCAATCTAAGTCCGTGTCCACCCCTACTATGTGGGGAGTAATCATGATATGCAAAATAGATCTTTTACAACAAACCGTGAACAGGTCTTGTCTTACTTTGAAGCTGTATTATATAAACATTCAAAAAAATGAATAAAAAACAGCAGCCCAACAACATATTGCTGTCTTGTTCATCTCATACAGGGTTATGTGATGCAACTTGTTCAAGTGAAGATGCATGCTTGCTTCTCGCCTGCTTTCTAACCTCTTGCTTACTACTTACTGCCACTGATTAGCTCTTGAGTTGAACAAGGAAGTCACCCAGTGCTAAGCCTTCCCCCGGTAGTGAAAAGCCTCTCCTTCACCAAGACCTCTGCCTGACCTCCTTGTGGCCACATATGGTAACTAGGCTCCGTGTGGTCTTAGGCAAACTTAGTAGATCTCAGTGCTACAGTGGTTCCCAGAGGCTGTTCATAGCCAACTACTGCCCCACAGGCTTGTGGGAAGTCTATTGAGGTAAAGGCTAGAGCGGTACACCCCAAGAAAAAAGCAACATGTTTGGCAGCACGTTAGACAGTTTTTCGATAGTCTGGAGTTTCCGGCAGCCTCCTGGTGTCATAATGGGTGACTAGTCGTCCTAGGTATAAGCTCCACTTTACTCTATAGGCTACAGAGCAACAAAATATACAGACTATTTTGACGAGAACTTTGACACCATCAGATCCCTGCTAGAAACCATGCATAGGGCACACAAGGCTACTCTAAACTCCCCTGCGTCTTTCATCTTTCAGCAACAGAGGCAAACACCTCATAAGGAAGAACAAACAACCTTATGCACTCTTTAAAATACATGCTGGATGAACAAAGCTCGCAAAATTAAATTGTTTGCTAACAGAAATATATCCAACTTCTAGACCTCCATCAACACTGGGAACTAGTTGCCCTAAGAAATCCTTTATCACACCCTTAAAAAACATAATATGCTCCAGTATCCTTTGTACCTTGACCCTATGCACCTGTTGGACGTTGCTCTGGATAAGCGCGTCTGCCAAATACATGTAATATAATAATCTGACGACCAATAAACCTGAAAGAGTTGGAGTTGCAGTGAGGCAGGGGTGTGTGCTGGCACCAGTACTCTTCATATTTTCATCCTATGTGTCACAAAGTTTTTTATGAATATCTGAAAGCCAGCAGTTATCTCACAATAAACTTAAGGCTAGATAGAAACTTCTTCAACACTCAAAGGTTCCAGGACACCATCAAGGTGTCAGCAATGCCGGTCCTTGAGCTACAAATGCATTCTTGTAGTTTATACATCAGAGGACCTGCAAATTATCCTTGTCACAATTGTGAATTTTTAAAGCCGGCTGGGTCTGTCAGTCAGCACCACCAAGACTGGTGTTTTGCCAATGGAGATCCAGCTCCCCAACAACTATGGCTGTCTTCACTATAGAATGCTGTGGTGGGCAAACAGATCTTCACTTGAGGCTCTCCTGCACTTCTGGTTCTCTAGACTATAGGATGATAGCCTCAGTTAAGTTTTCTGTATTTGTAAAATGAACATGTCTACCCAATAAGAGACCTTTCTGGCTGATAAATTGGGGAATCATGCTCTGAGACCCCATGACTTGTGTAAGGTCAGAGGGTCAGGAACAAACTGTAGCAAAACATTAACTGAGGCCTTTTGAAGCATGAAACATTCAATCAAAAGCAGGAGATACCCCACTCTATGGGGTAATCACTGACACCGGTTCATGACTAAACATGTGGATTTCAGACTGCTTCCACACCCGAGGTACCCTACTCTAAGGAGGTACCTAATGACATCCTCTAATGACTAAAATGTGGTTATGAATAGTCACAAATGAATGCTTCCAGAAATCAATGACACTCCCTTCTTTTTTCTCAGTCTTTTCTCCGCTAAAGGTATAAGAGAAGCAAGGAAACAGTCCATCTTGGCTCTCTCATCTTGTCGAGACTTAATCTCTATGAGGTAACAAGCCCATTTGCAAATGCTTTTGTGTAATTCCAATTAAACTCACTGAAAGGCATCTTGGTTGACACTGTTCTTTCATAACAGAAATTTCCTCCACAACACCAATCAGTCTCAGTTGTTCAATCTTTCAAATACCTTGGCGACATTCTTTCTGAGGGGTGTGACACTAATCATGAAATTCACAATAGAATCAAACAAGCCTTTGTATCTTTCAACATACTTTGACATAAGGTCTTGAAAACAAATACCTTCACCTGGACACCAAAATTGCTATTTACAAAGCCATCTGTGTCACAACTCTCTTATTCAGCAGTGTAGCCTGGGTCACATACAGCCGCCACCTTAGATTGCTGTAGCGTTTCTACATAAGGTGTTTGCAGCAAGTCGTGGGGATCACGTGGTGTGACCATGTTGCCCATGTAGGTTCTTCTAAGACCAACTGCAAGAGCATAGAAGCCACAGACACAGACCACCAACTGTACTTATGTGAGCATGCCATCAGGATGCCTCAAGAATGCCTGCTAAGTCAAGTCTTGTATGAACAGCTTCATCTGGGCTGCCGGTCTGCAGATGGTCAGAAGAAGCTATACAAGGACCAGTTAAAAACAGCTCTGAAGAAATGTATAGACAACTTGTGACTGGAGCAAGCTGCCATCAACCATTCCAACTGGCGGGAGAGCCGATCTGTTATAGTGGTATAGAACAGCTGGAAATAGAGAGGAATATGAAAAAAAAAACTGAAAACACTGAGACACGCAGCCATGGCTGCCTCCCATTAATACAGACGTCATGTGCACAACATGTAATAAAACTTGTGGCACAACAGTTGGACTCTACAGTGATCAAAGAACACACCATTGAGGAGGGGGGATAATGTCATCAAACTCGATGGACTACCAGTAAGCAAGCATTATATAAATACTCAAAAAAAGAGAAAAGTAACAGCTATCAGATAACATATTGCTGTCTTGAGTGAAGGGTTGTGAAATATAAACATGGATATATATATAATAAAATACATGCTACTCCTGCTGTTGTGCAAGGATATCTGAGAGGTCTACTGCCAAAATTGAAAGCCACTGACTCTTTGAAGGAGAGGCTAATAGCAGGAAAGTAGGCTATGCCTGGACCCATCTTAATATTAGAGAATGCTGTGCCTAGAGACTGGCCATTCCTGGTGACACACAAAACAAAATATCAACAAAGTGTGTGAAATATCTTAATTAACCAGATCCACTGGCACATGGGGTAAGATTTCAACTAGCCAGTTTGGTCTTTTAGAAATATTTAGACTTTTAAAAAGAGCTGAACCACATTAGCTGTTGACTACATGTCAAAGATCTAAATAGAAACAGTCAGATTTGAATCTAATAGTAAAAGGTTGCAAGCAACTTACTGGCAGTTAAAGTTAATTCATATACTTTTATTATAAATATAATTCAAACAAATCAGCAATAAATGCAGTTGTTATGCATCAATAAGAGGCCATACCGACAAAAAATTACAAACAAGAATGTAAATAATAGATACGAGTTCCTCAACTAAAAAAACTAAGCAGATGATATTGTAATATAATGTGTTATTTTAGAGTAATGCTCATCTAACTTACAAGCAAAATGTTATGGTACCCTCATCCAGGTCTATCAAACAGCTAACAATGTCTCCAGCAGCCCATGACTGAAAAAAAAATCAAACATACAAGAGTGTCATTCATATCAGCAAAGTATAACTTACATCACAAATTGATACCCTTTAACTTAACGGTGTTTTGAAAACTCTTCAAGGCATTTTGTCCTAAATAAATATATCACAACTGTGAAATAATCAATCTTTGCTGAAGACACTTGATCAAAATTTGAAGTGAGACAATCTCATAAATTATTTTAAAAATCTAGATTGTTTCCCCACTTACCTTCCCATAGTTAGTGGTTGTCACGTTCCACTTCCGAACTCTGTTGCCATCATAGGCATACGAGTCAGGTGTATCACCCACACCCTCCTAGGGGTAACAAGGACAAGAGAGTGGTGATGAAAAGACAGGCCCATATACAGTAAGTGTACTGATACTAATCCTGTATTCTAAAATATAAATACACTATGATGTTGACGAAAATTATTCAAAGCACAGATTAATCATTTGCAATACATTGAATAACATATAATAACTGTTGATCAAGTATTATTCACAAATGAAACTGAAGGAATTGAAGGTTCTCGAAAATGCAAAACTTAAAATTATGATGTGTGTGTGTGTGTGTGTGTGAGCACGTGTGTGTGTGTACCTCCTGGTTGAAGCGACAGTTGAGGGTGCACCATCCTATCTGCATCAGACCCTGTGAGGATATTAGCACCTCATAGGCCCATTTCCCTTGAGAAACAACCGGCACAGACAGTTCATAATATTTAAAAAGAAGTATGTCTCATGAGATATTATCATGCTAAAAGAAAAAAGAGCATTTAGAAAGTTTCATTAAACTTCCTCTTATTTACAGGTAAAGCAAACTAAATGAAACTCTGAAAACTAAACTTATCATTCAATACATAAAATGAGTTGCCATAAAGGTTTTTAAGCAAATTAAGGATTGTGAACCAAGAGAAACTAGATGGAAGTGTTTCAATATGAAAGTAAACTACTCCATATTAAGGGAAAAACGTTTTTGCACTTCCAATGCAGTGGGATAATTCACATGTGAGAAGATGGATTTTTTTTAAATTTATGTTGCAATGATATAGATTCTTGAATTTCTGTTACAACTATCAACTGCTGTTTTTTATTTGTAATCTCATGACTACATGAGTTATTCACACAATTATTTTTTAATTGCTCAAACTGACTAAAAGAACAGCATCTTATTTGCATTGGAACTTTTTTCTACTTTTTAAAAATGTGTTAAACTATATTTGATTAACATCAAGGTAGAAACATTGCTCATGAGTTGTAGCAACAAACAAGTAGTTTACTTGTTTTGTTGCCACAGCACTGCAGAATGAATGACGTGTAAATTACAGGGCTGTGTAAGAACAACTTCATATCTACCCTATATAAGACTATGCATTTAAACCCATCCACAAGACATTTTCCTAAATACATTCAATAGCCAAAGTTTCTATTCCCAAATGGATTCTTGTTTGGCCATTATTTGAGCACAGCCTCCAAAAAAGAGTAGCAGAATATGTATGGTAAGGCGAGAGGCCTTGGACATGGAATGCATTTTCTCATGACACAATTTGACAGGTCTGCAGTAATTGCATAGCAACAGTGTCAGACATATTGTCTGACACTGAGTGGAGATATAGTGGGAAAAACTGCTTTTGTCTGTTACGTGAAATATGTATTAAGTCAAACAGATAGACAGTGACATCTATTATACACTATCTGGCTTGCACTTCTACAGATATATATTGAGAAGATTTAGTTGAGCATACCTTTGTATACGCATGTAGTAGCTCTGATGGAGCTGAAATTGCTGTGCCCAATGACCTATAATGATTAAAAAAGTAAGAATTGAACATACAAAGAAAACCGGGACTAATGAACAAAACCACTGAACCACTCTAAAGCCTATGGTTTCCATATCAAGGAGTTTCTTGCACACATATTCAAAAGGGAAAGACGGAATGAATGAGGTAACAGAAATTCAACAGAAATATGACAGTGAATATTACTTCTTATAGTGAAAATAGCCTTTTGACATCTTACCCCAAGTAGGTCATCATCTACAAACAGAAGTCCTTCAAACCCACTGGTGTGATCCAAAACGACCGTCTGAGGACCCAAACGTCCATCAATAGGCTGGTCTGCAGGGAGGTAGATGTTTTGAAAACTACTTGTGATTTTTTTTAGATCATTCTCTGTACAAATTTAATGTATATCACCATAAGCGGTGACTACAGTAAACAATGGGGTTGCATGGGCCAAAAGAAAAGAGAAGAGCTCCCTTAGTCCTTAGCATACGGAGGATACCTTCCAATTACTAGACAACTTACTCTACCTCCTGACCAATGGGGCCTCTGGAGTAAGAGAGGTGTGAAAACTTCTCAATTCTAAGAGTACCATGATGCAGACGTGGACGATTCTGCAATGATGCAGTGACAGAACACAATCACATAAAATTACAGGTTACTAATGTTGATGATTTTCTGATAAGAAACTTTCGTAGTTCCGACTATAAAAGAGTCTGTCAAGCAATCCAGCAGCATTGTACCCATGACCAACAGGGAAGCATCTGGGAAACCAATATATTTGAGGGGTTTTTTTGGGGGGGGGTATAGTTACAAAGCTGATCTAAACCTTGAAAGGGAACCACCAGGAGTGGAGCCTGTGATTTAATTTGACTCAACACAGGAAATTTCCCCTGGCCTGGACAAGGAAAGGATTGATGGATTGATTGCTCTTTCTTGATTTTGTGGGTGATCATACATGGCTGCTCTTTGTTGGTGGAGTGTTTTTTCTGGTTAATCCTTATAAGGAGCAAGACTCTGGCATGCTTAAAAGTTATGTGGCCCTGTACAGTCGGCATACAACTTCTTAGAGAGAAAATTGGAGTTCAGTCAAGGAAGAGTGAGCAATAACATGTCTGGGATGGCCTTAAATGTCCAGGGCTGCATGCTTGCCACACTGAGTGGATCAGCGTGTCTACCTTCTGTCAATCCCTTAATCCCCATCACAAACAAGGTTTGGCGGGTTACCTATATTTTGTGATATTTGTCATATTCAGGAAGAGCCCTGTCTTATAGCCACTTATGTAAAAACATTATTTTTGTAGACCACAGCACACTTGCAATGTGCTGCAGTGTGCAGTATATATTTTGCTTTTGTAATATTTATATGCTGAAGTGGGTCACAGATTGAAAAGATTCACCTTTTATATTATAGACGGTTGTAATTGGATTTTTTTAAAGCAATTTACAGTAATATAGAAAATTGAGGATGTTATGCATTGAGATGGGGGCAGCATGGCTCAATGGGTAGAGTGGTCGCCTGACGATCAGAAGGTTGCAGGTTTGATCCCCAGTCCTGCAGAGAAGCGTGTCGAGGTGTTCTTGAGCAAGACACTGTTCCCCAAACTGCTCGGCCCTATGATGGATTGGCGACCTATAGAGGGTGTACCCCGCCTTTCGCTCAATGAGAACTGAGATATGCTCCAGTTCCCCCGCAACCCGATTTCGGATAAGCGGTTGACAATGGATGGATGCATTGAGATGCATTGTGCAATCAAATCATTAATAAGTCAATAGTAATGGGATTGAATGCTGGGGCCAGTGAAGGTTCACATCGCTGTTGAGCAGTGCTCTGATTACCTTTTTACACATTTTCTTAACAGAAATGAAAAAAATATTAAGAGTAAGAAAATGCGCTACAAATCAATAACACACACTGAGGAATCTAAAATCAACATAAATATGAACGAAGATTCTTCTGGAGGACTACAAGTTTCCCAAAGTATAAAAATACATTTTTTTTAGCATTTAATATGTATGTGTGTGTGTGTATATATATATGTGTGTGTGTGTGTGTGTGTGTGTGTGTGTGTGTGTGTGTGTGTGTGTGTGTGTGTGTGTGTATATATACACATGTGAAAACCTCCTAATATCTACAATGACACTGGAACACTTGCATTTGTGTTTGACTATTCTATATCCCAATTCCATCCATCCTGCCATCCATCATTATCTACTTATCTAAAGTCAGGTCGTGGAGCCATCCTGGAGCCCATCCGAGAGCTCATTGAGCAAAGGGGGGAAAACACCCCGGATAGGTTACCACTACATTGTAAGATTTGAGCAGTTAGATGTTGAGTGTCTTGCTCAAGAACACTTCGACATGCTTTCTGAACAAACCGGGGATCAAACCACCAATTTTCGGATTACTAAACGACTGCCCCACTAAATCAATCACGCCAATGTGTATCCATGATCATGCACTTAGAGTGATCTAGTTGATTAATTAAGTACCAATTCAAGCATTTGCCATCTAACGAATCCCTTTTGCAGAGTAGCCCACTCTAAATCTCAGAAAACATGGCTGGCATACAACCATATGCAATGCAGACACAGTTGGTGTAGCAGGTAAAAAAAATTACTCCATCCCACCTATGTGATACACTGCATGTGTACCTGGCCAGTGTTTCACATCGTAAGTGCACAATTAAAGCGTAGTCTTATCGGCCTGTCACATGCCGATATTTCATTTTAAATCTTCATCGGTTGATACTGATAAAGTACTGATATCATCATGTGTCCATGGATAAAACTCTTAAAACACAAACTGACAGAGCACTGGCCAGTCTCTTCGCAAAGTTTTACCTGACAACAGAAATGATAAAACTTCCCCGATTTAAATATTTATGGATGAGCTGTTGTCTTACATGTGACAGCAGCATAGAACCTGGGGCAACAGAGCCTTCTCCCTTGCTGCCCCCTCCCTCTGGAACTCTATCCCTAAAGCTGCTTCTAATGGGTTATTAATGTTGTGTGATTTATGCCTTTGGTGTGTTGCTTTTGTGTTTATTTCAGCATATATTAGCATTTTTAAGTATTCTGAAAAGAGCTGTATAATAAAATGTATTATTATTATTATTATTATTATTCCTA
>OMLC01067761.1:0-10698 GCA_900302585.1 Regalecus glesne | reverse complement strand
GGTCAGACCCTGGATTTTATCAATTTAGAGTCTACACATTAAATGTCACTCCTAGCCCAGGTTCTCAGTCTTGTAACTTGTAAGAAAGAAATCAAAATGCTCCAAAGCAACATTATGTGTATGTGTGTGTGTATATATATATATATATATATATATATATATATATATATATACACACACACACACACACACACACACACACACACATACATACATACATACATACTTTTTTGAAGTTCGGGATGCTGAACATCTCAATGTAATATTACATTACAATGATTCCACGTAGATTCTATCATTTCTTAGGATTCAGATTCTAATCATACCATCATAAAATAGCCACTGCATTTATATCACTTTTTTCATAAATATTAGGTGGTTATCATTCATTCATTTTGCCTATCTAATTGAGGCAGAATCACTGGTAGAGGGGAAATGTAACCTCTGGACCTCGTACCTTGTCACCACCTGTCTCCAGGTGGTGACAAGGGGCTACAGAGAGTTTGGCGTCCAAGGCTATCCATCAATGAGTGATGGCAATGAAGGCTATCCATCAATGAGTGATGGCAATGAAGGCTATCTCATCTACTCCAAACCAACAAAATGTCTAGTGTGGCACAAGTCACAGAACATTTTAATGATGGTTACAGAAGGAATAAGTCACAACATAGTACATTGCACCAGTCAGAGTGCCAATCTTGATCCCTGTCCATTGCCAAAAGCGCCTACAATGAGCACATGGGCATCAAAACTGGACCACGGAGCAATGGAAGAGGCTCATCTGGTCCAATGAGTTTTGTGTGCTGTTTACCCGAATGAGTGATGGCACCAGAATGCACTTGGAGAAGACAACAAGCAGTCAATTTGATGGGTACCCCCAACCTAAACATCATTGCAGATCATGGCAATGGCATTTCCTAATGGCAGTATCATGTGCCCTGCCACACTGCACATATTAGTCAGGGATGTTTGAGGAACATGATGAAGTTCTTTAAGCCTGCTCAATATGAAGTGTTAAAGGTGTCACCCTCGCCTCCAAATTATCCGGATCTCAATCTGGTTGAGCATCTGCAGGATGTGCTGGAGCAACAAGTCTGATCCACGGTATCTCCACTTCTTAATTGATAAGACTTGAAGGATATAGTGCAAATGTGTTGGTGCCAGATACCACGCAAGACCTTCAGTAGTCTCATAGAGTTCCTTGCCTCCAAATATAGGCGCTGATTCAGTGGCACACGGAGGACCAACAGCATATCAGGCAAGTGGTTATATTGTTTTGGCTCATCAGTGTAGATATCATCCGCATGTCTAATGTAAGCTGTTTTATGTGTTGTGCCTAGCGTTAGCTGTATCTAGGGCATTGCGATGATTGGACCAGAGATTTAAAATTGTATACTCTTTCAGGTTTAAATCACACTGCATGCACTTCCTCCCTTGCATGAAATCATTTTAATGCGGTAATCACGGTTTATGCCATTTTGCTTTATTTGCGTCTCTGATTTATATGATAATGAAACAAATATCTGCCGAGTTGTATTCGAGGATTTTTTAGGGGGTTTTTTTGGCTGATGGTCAACAGCTTGGGCATAAGTTAGTGTGGGTGTACACATAGAGAATCAGGTTGGCCTAGCCGGTCCAAGACTAGTCAAACTTAAGGGGTTCTGAAACGCAAAATAAACCATTACAACTATCCCAATTCTCGACGCACCACGGTTTAATCATACAAGTCTTGGGTATCATCTGAGGTGAAGTAACAGGCACCAGGACCAACATTAACAGCATCTCATAGTCTGGCACGGCGGCCACATATCCACACACAGCTGACAGACATTAATAGCATCATTAATCATTATCTAGGTATAGAGGTGCACCAGCGCAAATATGCATAGTAACCCCAAAGACAACACTTGAACATAGCTTGGCACGGCGGCCACATAAACCACACAAACACACAGCAGACGTGGAAACATAAGCAATGAAAGAGGAAACAGGCAACAGCCCTATATCGTAAATTAGCTTACTTTTGATGATACCAGCAGGTGACGACGGGGCTTGGTGTTGAACACGAATTATGTCATTGTAGTCCAAGGATTCAGTCAGTTCTCTCTCAGAAGAGACCGGGATAAAGTCTATATGTCTTCATTGATGTCTTGGTACTGGTTTTTATCCGACTGACGGTTGCGAAGAGTCTATCAGTCTGCAGCAGCCAGCCAACTACATGTCGTTCTAACATGGCGCTTGTTGAGAAGCTAGCTTTGGAACAGGTGTCTCGGTTGAAAAAGATGGCTTAACTTGAACTTAATTCTCTCACTACTGCTCCTCACGATGTTAAGTTGTGAAAACTTAAGCGAACTACTTTGTTTAGCTACACGTTTTATCGTAACCTGCTCTAATTGTACTTAACTGACGAACGCTCGACCTTCCTCCGCTTCTTTGCAATTTGCGGGCTTGATGCTAAATGAAAGGGGCGGGGCTGTATCTAGAGTGGCATCTCCGCAATGTACCGCCACTCATAAAATCTGACCAATCATCGTCCTATGTGAAACAGGAAGCGAGAAATAAGAGGTTTCATTATGGTGTGTAAGAAATAATGCAAAATAATATAAAGGTTTTTATTTTGTTGCCTACTCATAATTTTGTGATTATGCTGGGTACGGCAGTTTGAGATCTATTTAGAGGCACTACTGTGGCTGTGCGGTTGCTCACACTGTACAGTTTTGCAGACATCACCGAGGACACCCGAGATGTAAATCATACATCAGCAATTTTGGCTTTTAACATAATCAATCATAAATTAGTCGAGGAAAAAGTAATCCATTGATTATTGTGCAAAGTGAGTATCAACTGGGCTAGACTGCTCTGTCCTGTGAATGATGGGAATTTGATTTAGGACAATTTCCAGTAACATCAGATTGGAGTTATGTTTAAAGCTTATTATTGTATATGAATGAGTTTTAGAGAGTCTGGTGGAGTGTGTGCTGTTTTCATTTTGCCAAGGGAAAAAAGAGGAAAATTAGCCTGATGGCCAAATCTGTATAATTAGAATTTGACGTTAAATGCTCGTTAATATGCACTGTACATAACTATATTAATAAAATCAACCAAAATCCTAGTTTTAGTATGAAAATAATTGTCACTTGCGGATCTACCATGAACATGAAAAAGCTAAAGCTAGCATATATATGCTATATACATTCAGAATCTTTCTTAAGTTTCCAAGATGGACAAGTGCAAGTCAAGTGTGTGACTCTACTCTTGTTTCTTTCTGTCATGTTTAATTTGCATTTTATTTGGGTTTTTTTTACTCTAATTTGTTATGATTGTAGGGAAAGCATTTTGTAACAGTGTGTTTAAAAAGATCTGTATAAATAAAGCTTTACTTACTTTCCATGCTGTTTTGAGGAATTCGTGACCAAATGTGTGTGATGATGAACTGATTTCTTTTGTTAATGTCATTCTAATGAGATCCACAACCCGACACTGAATAAGCGGTTGATGATGGATGGATGGAATTATAATGGTTTTAACGGGCCTACACACAGTGACTCAAGGTGCTCCTCTTGTTTTTGGACACACTGGAAAAAAAATATCCGAGTAGAGTTTAATCATGGTGGACTGCTGTTTCAGGTATATAATTGTGTTATTATTCTGTGTTGCATTTTTATTGTTTTTAATATGGACCCATGCGTCTGAATAAAGTAAGAGTTTATTTGATTAGCTTGCATATTAATATATCCTGCTCCCACAGGAGTGCAGCTATTAAACCTATTGAGATGCCTTGTAAAGAAGAACACAAGCTCTATAAGAGCATAAAACCAGCCCTAATAGTTGTATTTTGGACTCAAATTAGACAATTATCAAGACTCACCGGCCTCCAAAAAAACACTTAGTTTGAGGTGATCATCATTAACATGTTTGACATTTACTTTCTAAAGACTCCAACTGCTCCTCCATTGAGCTTATTTGAAATATTTGTCGTGGTGTTTTCATCTTAATGATATATTTCTCTGCAGGTTCCCGCTCAGCCAATACAGTTGATATGTGCTCTGTGAAGAGAAAAAGAGGCCTTAAACTTGTAAAGAACATCTGGCTTAGCCCTGTGGGAAATGCGATGAATCATATAAATGTTGTTTCATATCGGTTCTCGCTGCAAAGGGCCTCATATGAATCTCCCCATCCCCACTCCCAAATTAACGTGTTGACCATATGGAGTAATTCTGCAAGTAATTGGATGCTGTATCTAGGTAACTATCCTCAATCACTGAACTACTGGTGCAAGCATTCATGTTTCTTACCCTCTTCCACAGTTTTATGAGAAAATACAGACAACTCCTTCCCTTCACTCATTGTTTTCACCACATCAATCTAACTCTGCCTAGAGGTGGGCACTGGGCCTATCAGCAGAAAAGCAGGAAGGCAGGTACCCCACATGGATCCTCATTCACACACACCATTAACACCCATGGACAAAATAAGAGTATCCAGTTCACCCACCATGCACGGCACTGGCCTAGGCCCGGGTGATATTTTTAACTGAATACCTCGATGCTGATAATATGGCAGCATTTTGGGGATGACTGTTGGAGCTTTCATCAGCTGTCTCCACATGAGGTTTTGAGCATTGATCATTATTGATGCGGTTGTGATGACCAAGCTGACAAACACAATCATTGTTCATTTCTTTCAGATAAATGGTGTAAAAAGTTCATAAAATTTTACCACTACTGTTTTGCAGCCTTTAAGTCCATCCATCCGTCAACAACCACTTATCCCAAGTCAGGTCAAGGGGTCATGCTGGAACCTATCGCAATGCTCATTGGGTGAAAGGTGGGGAGACACTCTGGACAGGTGGCCATTCCATCTCAGGGCTTGGAGCGGTTAGAGGTTCAGTGTCTCGCTCAAGGACACTTCAATGTGGTTTCTGCAGAGGTCAGGGATTGAACCACCAATCCTCCGATTACCAGGTGACCCCACCACCTCCTGAGCTATGGTGCACCACTGCTATGATGCTTCATCAATGAATGAGCAACCAGTCATGCCATTAACCAAGTTTTGTTTGCCCTTCATCCATAAATGTCCCTTTAACTTTAAGTCAAGGATGAAAGATTTAAGTTATATCAAAATATTATGATACCCAAACCCCAGATGATGTCTAGCCTCATACCATATGACATGACATATTCTGTCAATATATCAATTAGCAGTCCACACAAAAGGCCTGGAACCCAACATCAGGGACTCTCTTGTTGGAAGAAAGGCAGTGCTTAACACTAAGCCACTGTGCTGCCGTTTTGTTTGCGGTGTTCGTCATCTTGTTTTAGGAGGAGTAAATCCATATCAAACATGGAGGCCAGGGTCCCATCTTGGGCAGCTCAAACCAGACTGCTGAAGACTTTGACAGATCTGGGATGGTCTCCCCTGCTCTGCCCCTGACTGGTCCCAAATGACCTTCTCCCAGCAGCAGCACAGGATGCTGAGCGGCCTTCACTATCCGCCACCAGTCCACATTCTTGAGGCCTGGTTGCGGGTCTCTGTGCTACAGCCCATGCTACCGATCGACTGACTCGACTAGTCGGTAGCTGTTCCTGACAGAATGTAATGACAAACTTCTGATAACCTCCCCCTTGTCCCCCTTAACAGTGAAACTCATCATCTCTGTTTTGTACAAGCTGCTTCCCGTATTCCCCAAAGGTTTGTTTTTTTTTGGTGTTAGTGTGTGTGGGTCAACTGCTTGTTTTCATTTTCCTTTCAGAGGCTCCCCTTGCCGTCTCATTATTAAAAACCACAACCTCTTCTTACATCACTGCTCACCGAAGCCAGTTACGTCGACGTTATATTGCCCACTCTCACGGATTCCGAGGGAAAAGCCAAGCAAGCCTCAAAGAGTGGTGAATATTTATGACAATAGCTTGCCAGACAGAAGGAAACAAGGTTGTCAATCACACCTGCGTGGCTCATAGGAGCCATCAATGATGAGGAAATCCCACTACTGTGAGGTGTCAATGAGGTGCTGAGATGCTACTTCTAATGTGACCTAAATGCCACTGGGCAATTATCAGACAATGAGAGGTCACCTGTCCCGATTAGTCCCTCGCTGTGGGGCGGACATGGACTCAGGTGGCCATGGGGCAGCATGGCTCAAGAGGTGGTTGTCTGGTAAATGGAGGATTGGTGGTTCGATCCCCTGCAGAAATCATGTCGAGGTACCCTTGAGGAAAACGCTGAAGTCATAACCGCTCACTGCTCCTATACGATGACATGGGTGAAATGCAGAGAACAAGTTTTGTCGTGTGTATATACAACGACAAACAAAGAAAGTCCCTTCTGACGCCCCGCGCTGGGTTCGAACCCACAACGTCTGGCTGGGCCGTTCCAGAAGTGTGTGCTCTACCAGCGAGCTACCGCAGCATGGTTTTAAAACTCGGAGCTGATTCCAGAGCAGCAGCTTTGTAAACTCTGTTATTACCTAGAGCATCAACCGTAGAGCATCGACTTGTTAACCCTCCAACCCTGAAACCCCCCAAACGATCTTATTTCATTTAGTGCAGATCAAGCACAACACAGCAAGAGTAGTGATTTCTGTTTTTTGGCTCTTTCCTATGCAACAATCCCCAATTGCTTGACCTGATCCATCCGATGTATTGAGCCCATGTCATGGCTTCTGAGTATTGGAGTTCTCTTGTTAACGCTAGTACTTCTCAGCGACTTCTCCTCTACTTGCTCAAGCAGTCAAACTCAGAGAAACTTTAGATGAAGTGTATACAGGGGCAGCAGAGGTCATGAGACAGGACGGTTGTCTTAATCGGTGATCGGTGGTTTGATCCCCGGCTCCTGCAGGAAGCATGTCAAGCTGTTCTCTAAGCAAGACACGGAACCCCCAGTTGCTCTCTAAGCACGGCATTGCAGCTGTGCTCACTGCACCAACATGATAAGGTGGGTTGAACGCAGAGAACACATTCCAGCAGCCTTGGTTGTGTGGCAAATAAAGTATTTTTACTTATACTTCCCCTTTTCTTTTCTTGAGGTCCCTCGTTTGAACTCCCTACGTCCCAAGGGTCAAAAATGACCCATCTTCACTAAACGCCTAAAATACAGCATCAGCTTCATTGAATTTAAAACCCCCAAATCTGTTTTGCATGAAGAGACAATTTGTCATTTTATACTTCTCTACAGGGACACTGCATATTAATGAGCATTTATAATGAAAATGTGCCAGATTAAGTCTAATTTTCATCTGTAGTCTCTGTGCTGTGTGTGTGTGGGGGGGCATTGGCTTCAGTAGAACACAGGGGGGGGGGGCTAAGGCCAGATGGCCTTCCTGATGCACTGCAGTGGGCTTGAACCCGCAACATCTGGCTCGTCTGTTCCCGAAGCACTCACTGTTCCACTGAGTTACCACAGCCCCCAACAACAATACTTAGGAATGTCTTGATGCATGCTCAATAATCCAGGTAGGGAAATCACAAAAAGAGGTGAATCTGTTCAGCTGGATCAGAAGTTACCTAGGAATGAAATAATAGATACAGAACGAGATGCTGAAGAACATTACTCAATTCTAATTACTACACAGTACGCACATGTGTGTGTGTGTGTCCATGGATCTTACAGATGCTTATCTCACATGTGCAGCTAGTAGTATTTGTGTTACAGTCCTTTGGAGGCCAGAGTTGGCATCTCCCCCTCTGGCCCGTGCCAGCGGCAGCCTCAGGTGAATCAGAACAAGATTCAGTCCTCTGAACAGCTTTCAAGAGTGCTGCGGGGGGCTGCTCTGTGGGGGAGCCACTCTCCTCTTTGAATCCGTGGGGTTACAAGTGCCTTCCCCGCCTGCTCCAGGAACCCCCTCCTCTTGTTCCGCCGAGCAGACATCCAGGGAGGGTTGATCTTGCTCCATATCACAAAGGCATTGTACGAGGACACATCAATGACATTATGGAAGATGACCAGGGACCAGCAGGCAGTCGTCCTCCTGCAGCTGCAAGTTCCAGTCACCTCATCCAGGCTGTCCATGCCTCCTTTGTTGTGGTTGTAGACCAAGGTGATGGATGGCTTCCTGTCCTCAAAACGACTAATCTCGGCCATTTTAGCAGAGTAAGCAGGACCACATTCTTGCTTTGTTCCTCTTTGGGAGGTCAGAAACTAGAGTGGTGCTGGGGATGAAGGCACAGGTTGATGAGAAGGCCTCTCTGCTCTTGGTGCGAGGGGTGCAGGGGGGTTGCTCAGGCTTATTCTTTCTAACCGTGTCAGCCGTGCTGATCTTGCTCCTCGGGAGCTGCTGGCTGAGTTTATAAAAGCAGAAAAAAACTGTCCTACGTGACTCTGTGCCCCTCAATATGTCCCATCAAGCATAACCTGCATCCCCTGGTTCTTCTCTTCTCAAAGCACGCCAATGCAGGATACATCAGTGAAACTCACTTACAAATAAGAAAATAAAAACATACCTCTGGATGGAACCAGCTCCTCATCGACTGCTACTGCAGTCCCAAGGGTTGCAGAGGTAACCATGGGAGACTTCTCCCAGACCTCCTCTATGGCTGCCAGTTTGTCTCTCGCACATCTTAAAGGTCTTAACTCACGGTTATCAAATCATGGCATTCCTGAGAAAGTGGGAAAGACTTTCAGTGGCATCATGCCACAGAAAATCACCTTTCCACTCTCTGTACCCCAGAGATGAGATGCAGCCCCGCCTCAAGACCTATGCACACCCACTTAGATTAGCAGCCCTGTGTAGGCACGCAGGTCAATCTCATCCATCCTTTACCAGTTGTCTCCATATTTGAAACCCTCCAAATTTTTCATTTCCAGGATGATTTTTTTCTGATGGCTGGTGAGATGAAAATGTGGAATATTGAGGCAATGTCCCAGACATGGGCTGTATGTGCTGTGGGCCCAGGGACTCGCCCGTAGGAAATGTTGTACTGCTCTGATTGTCGTTTGATGACTTGGACCATGTTGTTTGGCTGTTCTAAGAAAAAAAATGTCTCTCTTTCAGCTTGAGGGATTTCTTCTTCATCTGGATATGATGTAGCGTGCATCGTGCTCAGGGTTGTATTCTTCCTCTCCATCTTCTTCCTCCTCTAAATCACTGCTCTCTTGTTCCTCCTGGACAGCCAACAAAATCAAATCGCTGACTTGTTGGACACTGAAATGTGAACTCAGAGCGAGAGCAAAGAGAGAATTGTTACCTGCAGCGGCCTCTGATTGTTGCCTGTTAGAAAAGACTACTTTCAGGAAATGCTTATTTTGTCTGAATAGTTTTGTCTCTGAACTTGAGTCAGGTGTGGGGTTTGTGGGGGAGAAACTCCGCACATGTACAGGAGACTTTGTTCCGCCTGAGTTCGATCAGCAGAACATGAACTCAGCTTCACAGAATCTCCATTCTGTGTGTGTGTCTTTGCGGTGTGTCAAAATGGTTCACCGGGTCAAAAAGGACCCCGAGACCACCGCACATCCAGGTGTTGTAAAGCTTTGATGGAAATATGAAAGTAGGCCGTGTTCCACATTTTCTCACATTGGACACACTCCAGTCAAGTCCGTTTTATTTGCATAGCCCATCACTACAAATCACAAATGTGCCTCAGTGGGCTCCACACTAACACAGTATCCCGGCCTTAGACCCTCACACGCGAGGAGGAACAAGTCCCTTAAAAAGCCTTCAACAGGGAGAAAACATAGGAAGAAACCTGAGTCCAAGAGCAAGAGACCAAACCCCCAACTGATCAAGCCCCTCCCCCTTACCCAATTAGCACTGAGATAGGCCCCTGCATGACCCCTCAGCCCGACCTCAGGTAAGTGGCTGAGGATGGTTGGATGGCTAGATGAATGGATGGTCGACTTTGAAAGGGCTGCAGTGGCTCAGCGGCAGAGCTGGTACACCAGCAAACGATGAACCAGCCATTGTGAGCCAGACCCACCAGGGTTCACGGGGTAGGGTACCCTGCCCGAGTCTCCTCCCAGGTCACACACACACAGAGAAGAGAAAGAAGACCTCATTCAGCCAGGGAAAAGAGAACAGTCTGCATTAGTTAATATTATCAGCTCTGTAATGTATCATCTCTCCAGCAGAACAGTGCTTGGTAAATTCATCAAGCTAGAAACCCACCTGCCATGCAGCTCGGCCTGGGAACCACTCCCGGTTAAAGGAGAAGTCATGACATTTCAGGTTTGAAAACGATCCTTCAGGCGGGTTTCTTCACTGTTTTGACGTAGTGCCGAGTCCTTTCTGACCCTTAAGATGACTCAAACATAACAGCATTGGTGTGTCTAGGATGCAGTGGGACTTGTCAACCGATGCTGATGCTGTGTGGGGTAGACACACGTTGGTGGCTGTTTGTGGGCAGATCTCCCACAAAGCAGACATGCAGCTTGCATTGTGGAGAATTTGCCCCCTGGAGAGGACACGTGGGTAAATAAGAGGATACGGGATGGCGACGGTAACATGGGTAGCTTGTGAAGTTTAATGTTAAACTGCATAACTCGATTTTCTCACACATCAGATACATTGTTAATATTTACATCAAACATAATCCCAAGTAAAAAATACAGGTTAAAATGTTTCACACGGCTCCCCTACTGCTCACACACAGAGAGCTCATGTTCCTAGTTATAACTTAGACAGTATCCTTCCACAGTTTGACAATAACGTTCAAAAGAAATAAACTTTTTATATATATATATGTATATATATAGGTGTGTGTATAT
>OMLC01067759.1:0-11882 GCA_900302585.1 Regalecus glesne | reverse complement strand
CTGGACAGTGTTCATGCCCAAGATCGTGTGACCCACATGGGTCAACATGTTTCCACTGGACGCTACCCGCATGAAGGCTGGCAGCTTCTGCAGCTCCTGCAACTGGGGCTTCCACCTGAGGAGGAGAAGTGTTAAGGGTCATGCTCGGACAATGAATTTTAAAATTGGTGTAAAGACAGTGATGGTGGTGTAGGTTAGACCTTTAACAAGTCCACCTACAGACTTCAGTGGGCTAATAACAGCATGTCACATTTCAACTTGCTTCATGTTTTATATTCTATCATGATGGACCCCACTTGTGACTGGTACGTCGCATGTATACGGATTAGTGGAGGAGTTATTTTCACGGTAATGGCGGGCTGTTGAGATACTAATACTGGAAAAAAAATTGACATACGAAGGGAACCAATAGACAGCTGCCATGTCTGAGCTGCCATGGTTAGAGAGAGCACTATAGCTTTTGCTAAGGCTAAGCTAAGATCTGAGTGTCTTATACAGACGCTTACCTCTTGGGATCTGAAAGGTCAATGTTAGTCCCAAATTTGATGATTTTTCCCACTGATTTCTGCTCACCACTGGGAGGAAGGAGAGAGAGAGAGAGAGAGAGAGAGAGAGAGAGAGAGAAAGAGGGAGAGAGGAGTATTACCAAAATATGGTCAAACATTTAAAATACTTCTAAATTCAAATTCAACAGTAACTTTGCTCGTGTTGTAAGTTCTCACCAGCTGCCCTCCTTTGAGATTTCCTTGTTGGGTATCTCAAAAATGTTGGACGGCTTCTTTTCTTTATCTTTCTCATCTTCATCTTCATCCTCCTCATCACTCCCTTTCTCCTCCTGAGGCCACAAAGTTGCAGCACACTATTAGTAGTAGCAGCAGCAGCGGTAGTAATAAAAGTGTTACTAACAATCCAGTGGAAGTCACAGCAGTAAGTTCACTTACCTGCAAGCTCTCCTGGAAGCTGGAGGCTTGGTACTGGGCGTACTTTGCAATAGTGGTATGGGATCGACTGCTCTCACAAGGCCATGTCTGGCCTGTCCCACTTGGGTCCCAGTTCTCATCAGCAGGTTGCTGCACCTGGGTCCTTACCTCCACCGCTTGCTCTGCATTAGCATCCACAAGTGACTTGGTGGAAAACAGGCCCAGGTCTGAGGAGATACAAATGACTAGTGAAAAAGTGTTTTCTAATGGCCATGGCCTCATCCTCCCCTGTTACCTTTGCAGTCTTATTGATTCCTCTGTCACCGATAGATACAGCTCATTAAACTTGAGAGGATAATCAGAGGCTGGGGGGGGGCAATATGCATAAACACTGTTTTCACTCAAAGTGGTTGAATACCAGAATACACGATGAGCGAGGACTGTATTTAATGGTCATACTACGCAGGAGTTAACTTACTGAGCCGCAGAGATCCAGCCAAACCCCTGATGACCGTGACAGGGTTCTTAGGGTCCGTACAAAACTGCAGCAGCACAGGTGAGAAAGCGTCCCGCTTGCTCTCCAACTACAGAGGTAAATAAAATAAAATAAACCATGTTAAATGTATTCATGTGTGCAGTACTTGTAGGTTTACCAGGACAATTTGCTTAATTCACTCAACCAAAAAAACTGTAAAACAATATGCCCTGAATAAACTTACAGAAATGCTATGATGCCGGAAGCTTGTGCCAAGTACGAGATATCGTGTGGGTTTATGTATAATAAATCATCACAAGAGTAGAAGATGCATTTAGAGTACTGCTTAATCACCAACTGTGCTTAGACCTGCAGTGTGTGCGTTTGGTCTCCCCCTCCTGGCAGTGAGAGGAATAACTTATTTCAGAGAGAGGCCGGTTTTACATGTCACAATTAGTCTCCACGTTGTGGAGGTGGACATTGATTTAGATGGAGTTTAGGGGGAGTGGTAGGTTTGAATCCGCTGCCTCTGGCTTTTCAGTTCCTAAAGCGAGCCTTCTAACCACGATACTACCACGCCGATACTACCAAGCTACACAAATGGATATCAGTGTTTGTCCTTCCCAATCATCACTTTAATCTATTTATTTATTGTTATACTTCCTCTGAATTCAGTTTTTTCTCTTTGGAGGATCTAAAGCTTCGGTATGAGGCTTTGTTTTTTTCCATTAAAGTCGCGAAGCTTTCTTACAGAACCCCCTGAAGGGAATCCAATCAGAGCCATGTGAATACTTGTGTCATATGGAAGTTATGCTCTGGTTAAACAAACATTGCTGGTTGACGTAAAATGCATCACTACACACCACTTCCACGGCCAGTGTACCATTGTGGGAATGGAGCCCCAAACACCAGATTTAAAACTCTAGTACACTGTGAAATACAGAGATCTACCCGGTGGTGATGGGCTTAATCCTCATTGTGTGAACTCGTTCAGCAAGGGTTTGAATGTCATGGACATTCATTTCTGTCTAGAAGTTCTGCATTCCAGATTTAAAGCGATATATATAATTTTCTTTAGCTTTATTTATCGAAGAATTCCATTTAATGCGAGTGGGTTTTTCATACCACCAGTCACACTGTCAATCAACACAGAGGTACGCACTTTTAATTCACGCTCAGCTCGTTGTTTGGATTTACCACATTCCTTATGGATTCTGTCTTAACTTACATTCAGATTGTCTGAAACTTGCTTGCCAGTTATCAAACTCAAGAAATCAATTTGATGGTTTCTGGGTGACTCACATAGATGCTAGGTGTTGGAGGGTTGAGTTTCTCCCTCGGGATGGGTTCCTCTGTGGTCAGATTGGGCTTGACCGAGAAGGCAGGGAGTAGGTAGGATTCTTTGAAGTTCTCTTTGACCCTTGCACCCCTAAAACAGAAAAATAAATAGATACAGAGAACATGTTAACATAACCTGCCATCCATCCATCCTTCCATTGTCAACTGCTTATCCGAAATAGGGTCACAGGGGAACTGGAGCCTATCTCCGTTCTCATTGGGGAGAAGGCAGGGATATACCCTGTATAGGTTGCTATTGTATCACAGAGTAGAGCAGTTAGGGGAACAGTGTCTTGCTGAAGGACACCTCGACACGCTTCTCTGCAGGTGTGCCATGTAGCTTATGAATCATAACATTAGGGAAGTGATGATCTTTTTCCTACCCTCTAGTCATTGGTATGAAGATATATGTCCGTATATTCAAACAACAACCTGAAGCTTTCACCTTAAATTAAAGGGCCAAACTAGGATTTGTTAAACTTTTTTTAAAAAATAAATTCTTCTGGAATTGAACTTGAGGAATACAGTATGATGGCGATAAATGATTTCCTTTCTAAACACAGCAAAAAACCAAAGGTCATAGTTTAATCCCACGTTCTCTACTGTCACACTTCACGACTCACTTGCAGGCTCTGATGATTTCACTGGCTGTGTTCTTGATGCCAATCTCTTCCAGAGGAATCCTCTTCTCCTCTACCTCTGAGGCAATGAACGTTTCTCGGTCCCCACTCTCCACTTTGATTAGCCGGATCTTCAGCTCCTTGGGTGGCCCGTCTGACAGCGCCTTGAGCTTCAGGAAGTCTGCCGAGCCCAGCGAGGAACCGGATGTTTCTTTCTCTTTTGTGCCACCGCAGGATCTTTCCCCTGAACTTCTAGATGTCCATTCGGCAAGCTCGCCCTCGCTGGCGGCCTCGGATTCTTCTTTCCGTTTCTTTTTGTCCGGGTCGAAACGAGTCCGATTCTTCTCGCGAACCTCCTGGAGGTCGAGGTCACCGAGGATTCGGCGGTCCTTCTTTACTTTGTGGCTCTTGCCGTCCTTGTGCCGCTTGTGGCCGGAGCCAGAACGGGAAGAGGATGAGGATAATGAAGAGAAGGCAGTCTCCTCCTTTTTGTCTCTGTGCTTCTTCTTCCTCTCTTTTCTGTCCTCGTGTTTCTTGCCGTCACTGCTGCTGTGACTGTGGCCATGTTTCCTCTTCTTCTCTTTCTCCCGGTTTCTCTCCCTCTCCCTTTCTCTATTGCGATCCTTCTCTTTCCCCTGTTTGTTTTTGTCCTCGTGTTTGCTGTGGTTGCTGGGCTTGTCGTGGGGCGTCTTGTTGGGAAGAGACTGCCGACTCAGCATGACCTCGCAACTCCTGCCGAGCTCAGCCAAAGACTCCGAGATGGTGGTCAGCCGTTTCTTCTCCTTCGCCTCCATCTTAACAGGGACCGTGGAGGGAACGCTCTCGTCCTTGAGAAAGGTATCCTTCCTCTCTGTCATCTCTTGGCCGTTCCTCCAGATTCCCGTTTCTTCCACCTTCGCCGTCTTGTTGTCCACAATCGAAGAAGGGGATGATTTGAGTCGGGGGCCCGCTGGACTGAAACCTGGATGACTGTTGGAATCCAAGGTCGGAGACGTCCCTTGCTGCTGTCGGCAGATGTCTGGACCCAGTGAGAGAGAAGAGGAATATTTGACTCCCATCAGAGCAGAGGGTGGGGGTCTTCCGAAAGGCCCCCCCCGGTAGGCGTACTTCTGGCTTTCTAGGACGGTTGCCAGAGACTTGAACATGCTGTTCACCCCCGTCTGGTGGAGGTGTGGTCTCTGGGGCGGCGGTGAGCAAGATGGCGTCTCGGACTCCTCTTCGTCCTCCTCCTCATCTGCCTCACTTTTAGCCACCTCGGGGAGTCCGTAAAGCCTCGCCAAGTCACTGTGGCGGTAGTTTGTGTTGGAGGCTGTTGTTCCCACATCCATCGACTGTTTGGGGTTTAGGGGGACAGCAAGCGAAGCTTTAAGGGACTCATCCTCCTCCTCGTTGAGGGAGGAGGTACGGCTGCAAGGTGATGCCAGGGAGCCTTGGCGACTTAACACAGGAGGGCTTGCATGCGGATTGGATCCGAACTCTTCCGGGTTTGGCTGATGCTTGGGTGCAGGGATAAGATCCGGAGCGCACAGGTAGTTTTTGACGACAGGTGGAATCACAGGGGCGAAATTGTCAAGGAGACCTCTGGATGCTGTCTTCTCATTGCTGTACATCTCTTCCTCCTTTTTGATGGACTCATCCAGCATGGCCATGATGTTAGCCAGACCGTCGGGAAGCAGCGTGGACAACTCTGAGGGCTCCTCCTCAAACTGGGCACTGTCGGAGTCCCCACTGCAGCTGTTGGTGCTGCTTCCCATGCTGCCGAGTCCTCCGCTGGGCATTCGCTTGTGAAGGAGATCCCTGCCAGAGCTCGTGGACGTTGGCGCTCCGGGCAGCTCTCTGGGAAAGGCCTGATACAGTTTGGGAGGCTCTCTGAGGGTGGCAGCAGGGAGAGAACATGGACATCCAGGGGTTTGCTGCTGGCTGCTGCTGTCTCGCTCCCTGATGGAGTCTTTGGATGGGTGGGGTGTGGCCTGTGTGGTGGGGGGCTTGTTGCTAGGGCTGGGGTAAGCTGGCTGGTTCATCCCTGAGGTATTGTTTGTGGATGGAGGGCTGAGTGCTGTGCTGCCATTGTTGCTGTTCCACATCTCCCTCTGCCTCTGCTTCTCTCTGGCGTACTCTGTTTGAGGGGTGAGAGGAGGAGGTCGTAGCCTCTCCAGGGGGGGATTGGAGGTCTGGCCTGTGGGCAGACAGATGGGTGCTCCACTGCGGCTAAGCCAGGGGTAAGGGGGTGATGCCTGGGTATTACACGGAGGCGGTGGGCCTGAGGTTGCCATGGTGATGGAGGAGAGACGAGGAGGTGGTGGTGGTGGTGTGGGGGAACAATTTCCTGAAAGGAGCTTCTCCAGACTTTCCAAAGCAGTCTGTTCTTTTCCTTTAGTGCTAGCTGCTTCCTCTTCCCGCTTCTGTTCCATCATCCTCCTCTTTTTCTCTTTCTCCTTCCTCTCCCACTCTCTCCTCCTCTCTTCTTCGTGCCTCTCTAATTCCCTCCTTCTCCTTTCCTCCTCTTGCTTCTCTAATTCTTTTCGCCTCCTCTCCCGTTCTTTTTGCCTTCTCTTCTCTTCCTCCTGCCGCTCTGATTCTCTCCTCTTCCTCTCCTCCTCCTGGTATTCCAATTCTTTTCTCCTTCTCTCTTCCTGCTGCCTCTCCAGTTCTCGCCTCCTCCTTTCCTCCTCTCTCCTCTCCAGCTCTCGCCTCCTCCTTTCATCCTCCTGCCTCTCTTGTTCCTTCCTCCTCCTCTCATCCTCTTGCCTCTCCAGTTCTCGCCTCCTCTTCTCATCCTCTTGCCTCTCTTGCTCTCTCCTCCATCTCTCCTCCTCTTGTTCTCTCCTCCTCCTTTCCTCCTCTTGCCTCTCCAGTTCTCTCTTCCTCCTCTCTTCCTCTCTTTTCTCCAACTCTCTCTTCCTCTTGGCTTCCTGCTGCTTCTCCCATTCTCTCCTCCGCCTCCTTTCGTCCTCTCTCATTCTCCTTTGTTCCTCCTCTCTATCCCTCCTCCTCCTCTCTTCAGCCTGCATGTGGCCCTCTAATTCAGCATCCAGTTTATCCAGAGCCTCTTCGATGGACTGGGGGACGGAGGCCAGGGCCAGCAGGGGCATCTGAGGCTCAGAGGGGGAGCAGGCCTGTGTGGAGGCGGAGCCAAGGTGCAGTAGAGGTCGAGAGGAGAGTGTTGGGTTGGGCGGGTGAGACTTGGTATGACTTGCTGTGCGACCCACAGGGCAGTATGCACCGGGAGGGGTCATTTTAGGAAGGGTGTTGGAGATTCTGCTTGTGATCACGCTCTCTCCTACCCTCTGATGTCCTGAGGAGAACAAGGAGGAGGAGGAGGAGGAAGAGGCAGGAGCGCGCTCACTCTCAGATTGATTGTAACATGTTGTTTTACCCTGTACGGGCCGGGCGTGAGGGCTGGTGCGTGCGTGCTGACCTAGGGCGTTGGAAGTGCCAGCTCTGCCTGACTGATAGCCCGGCTGCAGTAGGATATCCAGTTGAGACTGTGTATTGTTTTTGTTGGTGCTGGTTGAGTTCTGGGGGACTATCTCTCTTCCTCTCTGCCAGACGTTTGCGTTACTGCCACCCACGAGGATGTTGTTCACTGAGCAGCCAGCAGATGATGCTGTTGTCACAGTGGAGACCTTAGTCATGCTTGCAGCGCTTGACCTGCTGCTGGCGTAGCTGTTGATTGAACAGGAGGATTGGTTGACAGGAAGATTGGCGGTGATGACAGGAGTGCGGGTGGGGTTGATGGGGGCCAAAGGTGGGTTGACTTGGTGATGGTGCTGGAGGGCTGCTGGAGTCCGACCCTCCACCACCTGATTGTGGCTCTGCTGGCCCTGAGGTAACAGCCCTGAAGACCTGTAGAGCCCTGCCTCCTGCAAAGACGCAAAAACAGGTTGGTTAAAACTTGAGGAAATGAAATTCCACTTCATTGATTTTTGAAAATCAATAATGAATAAGCCTGTCACCATAAGACAAATCTCTTGTTCGCACATAGAAGACATTTGACTTGCGTTTACTAAAAAGAAAAACAATCCAACATTCTTCACTTAACACTTTCTCTTTATTGGACTCACCAGGGATTGACCGCTGGGCCTGTTCTGGTATCTCCAGGCATCCTGGGACCCATTTTGCTGTTGCTGAGGTACTGCGGTGGTGCTGGCAGACTGGGGAGGTGCAGGAGGAGGGGGGCCATGGTGCCCCAGCCCTGGATGAGGCTGGAAGTGGCTGTAAGGCACACTGCTGCTGCTGGTAGCAGGAGAATTTGCTGGTGAAGACTGGTGTTGTGGGCATTGGACTCTATCCCCCCTAGTTGGGGTAGATGGAGGATGAGAAGGCTCTTGGGTTCCACCACGGCCTGATGCAAGAGGGCCTCTCTGGAGATGAGGGCCACGGGGCTCTGGAGCTTGGCGGGGTGGGGCTAGAGCTGGTTTGGAGCTGAGGTGGGGGTATGAGGAAGAAGTGGGCTGCTGATTTACAGCCTGAGGTTGGAATGCTGCCTTCTGGGCTGCCGGGGTGCCACATCCCTGGTTGTAGGTCCCGGCAGAGGTGGTTGGTGACGGAGAGAGGGTTGAAGGGGTGGAGGAGGGAGGTGAGAACTTGTGGATGTAACTGCCCATACCATGCTTGTTGGTTTCCTAGAAGAGATCGAGAGAGAAAAGAAAAGTGAGGATGTGCAACAGGCATGATTAATGTAATGTGGAACAGCCCAATAGACCAGAATACAATAAAACCAATAAGGAATAATGGGCAGAAAACTTGAAGGAGCTCAAATTTAGCCCTAGCATTGTTCATATTGCTGCTAAAGCAATGAATAATGAAATAAGCATAGATGGATTATTTTCAGGATTATTACTTCACAGACAGGTGAATCAGATAGACCGGGATTACCCTTATGAGCGTACATAAAATACATGGTTTATTACTAATTCCAATTTCTACTATTTCTATTTTGACTGTTTCTAATCATCTTCATGCTGCCAGAATAATTTCCCCATGTGGCTCATATAAAGGATCTGGCATATCAAGTCCACCAGGATACCAACATATGTCCAAATTAAGCTCAGTCAATAAAGTAGAATAGTTTGTATGGCTTTATTCTACTCATTAGGGGCATGGGTTATTGTTGCCATGTCTGTTAATGGTACCAAGCCCCCACCCCATACTTTACTTAAAATTTTATTCAGCCTTTTACATTTTACATGATTTATAAAATTCCTGCATTAACATAAAAAGGAATGAACAAAGAAAAAAGCTCTTGTTTTAACAAAATGGAGTATAATAATTGGAATAGAAGCAAAATATAACAAGTGTTTAGAAGAACAACCAAAAACTATCCGTAAGTCTGGAAACTGCACTGTCCACAAAATTGGTCATTCACTTAATCATGTTAAATCTAAATCCTTGACATAATTCATGAAGGGCCTCGGTATATTTGCAAATATATACTGTTTCGCCTTTAATATATAAATTGTCCTCTCTGATGGTAATATTAGTCTTATCCATTGAGCAGTCTGAGATTCTTTTTCCATAATAATGCAAAACATGTTTGGTGTTAAGTGAGCTGGGGGCTAGAAATGCATGTTTCTACGGATATGAACCCAACAGAAGAAAAAAAAACCACTCAGGGTCCAGTAAGATTTGTTTTGAAATAATCTCAGTTATAACTCTTAACTCCTCCAAGAACGTTTAAATCTTTCGATATCGCCAAATACGCTGAAACAATCTTCTTCTAGTAGCCGTGCATTTTGCGCTTGCCTGGTACGTTGTTTTTTTTAAAAACTTTATTTAATTCCACTGGTGTTACATGTGTCCGAATTAAAAAATTACAATGTATAAGGTATGTATTTATATACTTATGAGCTTTAGTGCAAAGCTGCTTTCAAATCTTCCTCTGAAATTTTGAATTGCAGGAACTATTTTCGTAAACCTTTTAAATATTCTATTGAGCTCCATTTCAGGACGTGTAAAAAGCATCAGTGACTGTACAAAGACCTACAGCATCCTCGCACATCTATTTGAAATAAACCTACATCCTCCCATCCCAACTACACATCCATCCGCCCACCCCTTCATCCTTCCACACTGCATGCTATGACTTTCAATACTGCCTTATTGTTCGGACCTGAAACTCAGATGGTGGTGGGTTCTTGCGTTCGAGGGGCGGGGGGTGCCAGGGCTGGCTGGCCTTATGAAGAGGGTTCCAGAAATTTGGTTTGGAAGGTGGGTAGTGTCCCGAGGACTGCTGCTGCTGGAGGGGAAGAGACTGGCCCTGGCTAGGAAAACGCTGAAGCCCTGGATGGGGTGCCTGGAGGAGGGATGTGGTTGTACAATAGGACTTAAATCAATGAGAGAATTGATTATCAGACATGAACCACCACCTTTTACTCGGGAGTTTGTGAAAGTTATCTGAAATAGAGGCTAAGGGTCGCGGAAATTTAATCAAAACCAGCGAAACAACAGAAATTTAAGAAGCACATGGACCTAGAGAGCATGTCCACATGTTTATCCACATATGTTGATAGGCAGGACATAGGCTTGGGTTAAGGTTAAGGGAGGGGTTTTGGGTTGGAGATCGACACACTCATATGTGTTCATAAGAAAGAAGAAAAAAAGGCATCCATGTCTGGCTCCTACCTGATCTGAGCTTTTTTTCCGTTTGCTTGGGCTGGGACAGTCCTCAGACCCTGGGCGGGAGGAAGGATGCAGGGAGGGTGGAGGAGTGTGCTGGATAACAGAGTGCTCTCCCAATGGAGGTGCTGGTCTCTTCAGCTGTCCCCCAAGCATCTTCCCTTGGTAGCCCCTCTGCTGTTAACAGAAAATGGAGAACAGTTAAAAAATGAATTGGTGAAAAAAAAAAGTCAAGAAAAAAAGGTATAAAACTAAAACTGGTAATAAATGGCCATGTTCTCACTTAGAAATAAATAAAGTCAAATCAAAGTGAGACAGGTGTAAATGGTAGGTGTGTGTCTTTTAGCCCAACAGCCATGACACAAATGACAGTCAAGATAAGATTGTGTGTGTTTGTAGGAGTGATGAAACACAACCTTAGCCAATTAGTTAGCTCCTACCTGCTGCACCTGAGCCCACATTTCCTCCCCTAATGACGGAGGGGCCCGTGAGACGTGCTGCTCCTGAGGACCCCCGAACATCACCAGACAAGCAACAACACAGATAAGGAAAGAACAGACCAAAAAAAGTGAATGACAGGACATTTTTCCTATTATGACTAAGCCATTTGTTCAGAGTTTGACAACTTATTGGTCAGTCCCTTGCCATGAAGCTAGCTCTTTTTCCAACAAGCTATTTCTATGCAATATTTTTAAATTGCGAATAAGATAAGAAATGGTTTTTATGCTAACTAAAGGTGGAAAAGTATACCAGTGATATCGAACCATATGCCAACCTCTGGTTGATTATAAGTGAAATCAGATGGTAAAATGTTGGGTTAAAAAGAAAACGGACACTTTGACCATGATGGCAGGCGCTCACTGGATTATATGATGAGCAATGCTAAATATTGAGGTTAGAATTATTCTGATGATGGGTGAAATATTCCAGTCTGCGTTCTTCTCTAGAATATTTTTGACAGCAGCATTTTCTTTAGCATCCCAAGGAATTAATGGCTAAAACTAGTGAAAGGAGACGCACCCGAGTTTGAATTCCTTAAAATTCTATAAGAAGTTTATTTGACATTTTCCTCAGCACAAGATTGAACACAGTGATGGTGATTGGATTCCCCTTTCACCTTGAGTAGTGTGTTTGGCCTTCCAGGAGGCAGGTGGGGGTTGAGGGGAGGTCCACCGTCAGCATAACCACCATTATGGAGACGGAGTGTGTGTTCGCTGGGGAGGGGCAGTGGTGGTGGGTGTCCCTGCAGAGGAAGGTGGCACTCATACAGCTGGCTCAGCTGCTCCCATGCTCTGGGGATGTGGGGAGGATGTTGGTGGTGAGGAGGGGGATGAGGAGGAGGTCTCTGCTGCTCCCTCTGCAAACTTGATAGTGTGACCTGGGGAAGGTCCTGCTTCTCCCCTCCTCGCACCAGCATGGACCTGGACAGCCAAAGAAAGATCCAACTATTTATTTATGTATTTACTTTAATCCCCTTTTTCCCCACCTGAATTCCCTGAGTGACCTACTGTTGGGTCAGTCACTTTGATACCCTCTAGAACATCAACAGGAAGGAGGAAGTCGTAGCATATGTCTCCTCCAAGTTACCTAACCACTAGCCCTCACTAGTCCACACATCATAGTCTGGTGGGGTAAGCACAGTGCTTGGGCGTCAGAGGAGAATGAAGCAGAGTACTTTCCTTTCACTTAACCAAGAGGCCTGGACGACCCAGAGGGGGACACTAGTGAACCCAGAATACTTTATCCAACCTAACCCCTATACCCGTGTGAGTCTCTCTCTCTCTCTCTCTCTCTCTCTCTCTCTCTCTCTCTCTCTCTCTCTCTCTCTCTCTCTCTCTCTCTCTCTCTGTCTCTCTCTCTCTAAGAAAAGTAAAAGTAAAGTATCAGGTGAATTTCCACCACATGGGTCAT
>OMLC01067758.1:0-10952 GCA_900302585.1 Regalecus glesne | reverse complement strand
CACCAGGGCCTTCCCTCATGCTGGTAGCAGCTGTGAGGCCTGCTCTTACAGCAAAGCATCAAGGCAAACGACACCACCCAGGTGGTAAATCACAGGTAAAACATCTGCTGTCCACTTGCCAATACTGTTCTTAAGTCTTGCTTCTCTATTATGCCTTTAATATTAGAGGGTTACACCAGCTGAACGACTCCTTTCTCAGATGACGCACATTTTTTTCAGTCATGTAGATGGGTGTGGGTTCAGGGGGCCATGGTAGCCTCACCGGTAGGGTGCAGGCTTCAGGAACTGACAAGCCAGATGTAGAAGGTTTGATCCTGCAACATCTGGCTTAAGTGTCCACAGCATGGGGATTAATTGTGACACCTAAAAATGGACCTCTCCACAAGGGTGTGGGATCATGAGCATATTTGGATAAGATGTGTATTAATGAGGATGAACTGTTTAAAGACAAACACAATACTGCCAGTGCAAATTGAAAGAATAGAGTTTTGAAAAATATTGACTGTTTGCATGGGTACTTCAGACAAATAGTGAGGCAGGATTGCATTCAGGTATAAATCCGTTAATGTCATTTTATTTATGGAAAATTTACAAAGGCTTATCGAGGGAGCACCGTTTCATTTTTACTTTGTATGCGTGTGTGTGTGTATCCAGCTGCCTCTAACAGACACAGACAGTAGTGGATGTAGGAGGCAAAGGGCTTCCCCAGCGCCATGGAAAAGTGAAACACAAGCCTAAACTTATGCAAACAGATTAACTGGATCTGTATGGTATAGCGCGCACACACGCAGTGAAAGCAGCTATTAAACACAAATGCTGAAATGTGACGCTTTGAATAATAGTGTTTAATTCCGAACACTGCGTGCACTTTTGCCAACTTATAATGCACTCGCTCAGTCTCACACAAACCTGCATATAAAGACACAAACAAAGAAACTTGCTAATACTATAATTTATCTGCTTGGTTCTCTGGATCAGAGATCCAACTTCTCTGTTGTTCATTGCTGATGAATACTATAGTTCTTTCTCAGTTCTTTGGTATAGCGTAACCACCAGGCTGGATATTGTGCACCCAGCCTGGTGGGTGCACTATAGTACATGTATGTGTGCATGTCTTACATGCAAATTACCAAGCCCTATAGTAATAACAGATTTATTATATCAAAGATTACCTGAATGTTGGTTAATTAAATTCCACCTAATGGTACACGATAATGTATTCACACGGTTGTAATCAATCTTCACCTGCCTTGCTCACATCGGCTGATCTCTTTTTCACCCTTCCTCATCCTCCTTTCCTCCTCCCCCTTATTCTTCTCTTCTGCCCACCGTTCTTGTCTGCTTAAGTGCATTAAGGCTCAGTCGATGCCCTGAATTATGGTGATTCATCCTTTCTGTGTGTGCGCGCGCATGTGTTCATTGGTCTGGCATGGGAAAACAAAACAAATTGGTTTGTTTTCACTCCTGTGATTCATGCCCTGAGAGATCTTCTAGGCAACTGTCAGGATGAGCTTGTGTCACTCATGCACTCCTAAGCAGGCACTCCCTCACCCGCCGTGAGTGGGTTCACGCAGCGTGAAAGTTTATGCGCCCGTGTACTGTACGTGTGTCACTGCATGTTGCAATCATCGTTGACAAACACACATGCACTATATATAAAAGCCAGGGAAGGAGAATTTAATCTAGGCTGTAAAGCAAAGAGATAGTAACCCTATACTCTTTCTCTCTGGCGTAGATTAAAGCCCTGTATCATCTCTGTAAGGTCCCCTTATCTTACAGCCTCAGCTAGAAGTGGAGATAGGATTCTTTGATATGCCAGTGGGTACGATGATTCTTCATATGATCAGCGAAAGCACATGCTGCGAAGAATGTTAAGTTGAGTTTTGATGTTTAATATGTGGATCCATTTCATGCAAAAAGAGGGCCATTCCTTCCTGAAAGCGTTTCTGGATTGCTCACAGCCCAAAGCGCAAAAGCAAACCTCTGCGTGGACCCTTGTTAGACCTCCCCCTGTGTATACTGCTCCACAACATGGGAGAGGATATCCCTCTGCCTGCATGCAATCACACACACACACAAAGACGCGTACACACACACACAGCCCCAATCCCACTAGACACATACATACTTATATACAACCACAATGTTTTTAGGTTGAAGCAGCCCTACGTCCCCGCCCCTACCCACTCTTTTCATTTGTCAGTTATGTAAAACGCAGGGTGAGGAATATGGGAAAGGTCCCCTGAGAGCAACGTTGTCATCATACATTAAACAGCACCCCGGGTCTGACTAAACACCCGTTCATTAATAAACAATGAGGCGAGCAGTTAAATATAGATCCCTCATCTCCTCCTAGCCTACAACACCAACCCCCAGCTCTCCTAACCCCTCCAGAAACATCAACCCTTCATCCCACCCCACCCCCCATCTCCTCGGGTTCCTCCTTTTACAGAACCCTCTTCCAGTAAGAGGAGAGTAGGGGAGGAGGATAAGGAGGCCCACCACGTTCTGTCCGCTCTGCTTAGTCGTGCTAGCTTTCCCACTGTATGAGATCCAGCACCGCGGAGAGCACCCGTATGAAAAGTGGGTGGTGGTGTAGAGCACAGCCAACTGGAGCTTACAAAGGAACAATGAGTAGGTGTTGAGAGAGAGGGAGGGGAGAGGATTCACATATGTGGGTGTGTTTGTGTGTGTGGAGGATGCTGTTAATGTGTCTGTGTGTCCTTAAAAACAGGTGCAGGTGAATTCAGGGTACCCTTGTGTGTCTGCGCTTGGGTGTGAAAGTGTGCATCTATGAGTGTCTGTATTTATGCCAGTGTGAATATATGGATGACTAAGAGTGTGTGTGTGTGTGTGTGTGCATGAAAATGTATACTTGTGTGCATGTGTTTGTGTCTTTCTTGTGTGCATGTGATGACGGCTCACCAGGTGTCGTCTCAGCTTGACTTCCACAGTAAACAGGAGGTGAGCGGTAACTGCGACGCCCGGCTGACGGCAATGCAGTCAAACCCACATCTCACCTTAGCCACACTCCTCTGAACATCCGCCCCTGTCCACCAAACCTCGCCCTCCTCCTCCCACGACTTTATCCATTAATCTGTCCTCCTTTCTCGATCCACGCAGCCAGGTATCTGTCCTCTCATTGTCTCCATCATGCCTGTCCTTGGTAATTAGGCCTAATATTTGATATGATGACCTTGGGCTGACTCCAACCCAATCAGTTTCATCCATCCATCCATCCAATCTAGTCCATTTATTTGTATACCCTATTATCACAAATTAACAATTTGTTAATTTTTTACATTCTAGACAATCTACTATTTCTAATATCCAATATAAAAATATGAGCCTCACTGCTATATCAAGAGTGTCTGAGGGGTTCTCTGAATGCTCCATTTACAAAACCTGTATTTTTTTTATTTTCTCTTTTTGTTCCAGAGGACCTCTCATCCATTCTTCTGTCTGCATTCAGCTGCAGGACTATTTTTTACTCTTTCCGCTAAAGGGCAGATGGATCACTTTTCATGAGCCTGGAGAAATAGAAAGATGGGGAGAATTTGAGAACTCCAGGGGGAATAATGAAGACGGTTGGATGGAAAAGGTTCTGTGTGTGTAAAATAGCAGGTATTACAGCATTTTAAAACCTATGGTGAAAAATGGCCAACAAAAAAAATTAAAATCCTGTTCATATTTTGTGCTGAAACAGACATAAATATTTGGTTGAGGCAGCTGAATAAAAACCTCAATTTTTAGGGGCAACCCAGGGGCTCATTAGGTAAAGTGTATGACACATAAGGTTGAGTCCTTATTGCAAAAGCCTGGGTTGGAATCTGACTCTTTGCTGCATGTCATCCCCTCCCTCTCCCCTGACTTTCTTCTGTTTCTCTTGAATATTGTATCAAATAAAAGTGGAAATGGCCCACCAAAACCCCCCAGAATTTTTTCAAACTTCTTGAGCTTCTTGACACTCAGTTACCTCAGAGTTTACAAAGCTCTTATATGAAGTGCAGATGATCCCCAATCTCACATACTGAGGATGTATAGTTTCATAAAAGTGAAAGGTTTGCTTTTATGTGTCAAGATTAGCGAGGGTGGACACAGACTTGGGGGATTAAGGCCAGATGCTTTTCCCAACACCCCATGGTGGGAATTGGTTGCAAAATTAAAAAATCTGAAAAAAGCTGCCAACTCTTAAGACCTGAAGAAAAGTCTTTGGCGATAAAAGGTTTTCACATAAAAACGATAATAGTAAAGGTAAAAACAGCAAGGCACGTCAAGCTGTCTTAGCACGGCGACCAATACTCAGGTGATTTTACCCTGGCAAGCTGAAGGCATAGAGCGTTCGAGGCACCTGCAAACACCTCCAGGTAAAGAGACATCAGAATGGATTCTGATGCTGCTGAGGACTCCAGGAAGCTGTGAAGGTCAGAGCTCCACCCCTGGGTGGCGGCCAGCTGTCAGTCTGCCCATTTTAGTGGAGTGAAGGAATTATCGGTGGGGGTGATGTGGAGGAGAGAAGCCAAGAGTAACACTCCGATACCAAATAACACTGAGCCGACATAGCTACAAGAACGCCAGCGGGATCGGAATACCAATCAACATGCCGATTATAGGGATGGGTAGTGGGGTATTATACTCTTAGTCATACAACTTATCAGTTTGGTATTTTATTTGTGTTCTTATGTCATTTTGTGACAATAGAAGTGTTGTAATAATAAACCTTATTATCCTCTAGCTTGGCATAATGGTAATTCTGGCTTGTCAGAGACCATTGGTAAACAATGGAAGGGTGTGCTGGGTCAGAGGGGCTGCAGCCTCAACCTGACAACCTACAAACAAATGTCAGGTTTTCTAAATATATCTGCGGCTTAGACATGAGCAGTTAACTTTCATTCATTAGCCTGCTTATTGAAATTCATTATTAACTTAACAGACTCCAATCTAAGGCCTTAGTACGGCACATTTGTCTCCTTTACTTGCAAGGTTTTTACTGCACTTGTGGCAACGAACATTTTTGTTATCGATTTAGGCAAAGCGTAACCACACTTTGGAGTGTGTGGTACTCCCTACTGTGATGACATGCAAACAGCTCTCAAGCTATATGTAAGGGTGAAGCCCCTCCCAGCCCACAGATGCTGAGAGGGTACGGCACCATTGTGAGCACGACTTCTCTGTAAATTCAAAGAGAATCATATCTTAGAGAATCGTATCCCTAACCACCACAGAAATCACACTGTAGTTTCTACTATACCGATAGTGGAACCGCAAGTGCCAGATCTTATCAATACTCCTAGTTTTTCCATATCAGAACCACTTTGCATTTAGAGCCATGTTTCAGGGGCATCCCTAATCTTGACAGCGATAGCATCAGGCAACATTTATGAGGAGGGCAAGAGGCAAAGGGGTCAAGGCTGATGAGTGAAAAAGAAGGATAGTGACAGTGATGAGTGAGGAGAAGAGGCAGAGAGGGCAGAGGAGAGAGGGAGCAAAGGGAACCGGGTACAGATTGGTAAAGGTGGAGTGGAGAAGTTGTCAGTAGAGGAGAGGGTTATGTCAGAGAAGAGGTTCTTGGATGTACATGCAGGTGAACCAATCTTCCTGCTCACTTGACCCCTCCAATTACCACAGTGTTGGTTAATTAGAGCCGAGGTAAACTCCAGAAATTAGCACGTTTTGTCTCAGACGAAGGGGTACATACGCAGCTTGCACACCAACTCATGTTGCTATGGATACCTGTAACCCTTACTACCACTGAACAGAGAAAAAGAAAGTGAAAGGAAGAAATCAAGGAGAGAAGAAGGAAGAAAATGAAAGGAATTATGGGATGGCAAACAAGTTTGTACAAAGGTGGGGGAGATAGGTTCGCCGTCACATTCATAGACAGTACAGCATCAGCCACACTATCGAGACAGGCACTACAAAGTATGACCAACTCATTCTTTCCTAAGAGTGAAAGTTGAATGTTAAACTGGACAACAAACAGGAAAACCAAGTCATGTCATCTTTGCCACCACCCATCCATCATCAACCACTTATACATGGGGGATTAAGGCCAGATGCTTTTCCTGACACCCTGCAGTGGGATTGAACAAAGTCTCTGGCTCCGTTGTTCCGAAATGCGTGCTCTACCCGAGCTACCGCAGTCCCTCTTACCCACCATAAAAAAGAATGGAATCGACTGACCCTCTTTATACTACACCAAGACAATGACGTTAGTCGGCAGTAGGTGTCGCATGGCCCTTTCAGTCCAAAGCATGATGCTTTCCCAGAGGACAGAAGATGCTAACTGCAACTGTTGCCAGGGGCGACCAGAGGACCTGTCTGCAAGCTTCTGTGGACGATCTTGATCAAGCATATAGGCTGCGACAAACTGAGCTGATTCAACACTGATAAAACACCTCACCAACACCTCCTCGACTCACGCAAACACACTTATAAACATGTGGGCACATATCCTCACAGAGTTCTGAACCTTGGACAGAAAGTTCCCGACACTCCTGACCCAACTTCTTGCCCCTGCCAACATTGTTAAAAATTAATACTATATGTCCTTTTAACACACACACACACACACACACACACACAGTCTCCTCCGCTTAGCTGACATGTTACATAAGCCGTCTAACAATATATCTCTCAGATATTAGGTGTAACAGTAACCGTAGCCTCCTTACACCTCAGCAGTGATGCAGCCAAGCAGCCATAGTGCTGTCTCTTTGCCGTCTGGCAGGCTATTTTATGGGGCCATGTTCAGGTTAAGAGACACAGCCTTCACATTAGTACTCATAAGGCAGCTGAAAAGTATGTCAGGAACCCAGGGAAGCAAAGGACGTCATGTGTAAGGAGGCATTTGTGAGTTTGGGGTAATCCTGGGGCATAGCTACTCACTGATATTATGATAAAATCTCTTTATATGTAGGGGTAAAATTGTTTAGTCCGATGACTCCACAAATGCATAGCAGGCAACATGCTTGTTGGATTGTGTCCTAAAGCCTTGTTTCTCTATACTGCCCATTGAGAGAGGCCTCTTTAAGACGACAAAACATGAAAGAGACATCATTGCCCTCTACAGCACAATGTGATATCTCATTACAAAGGTCCATGTTGCCATATGCAGACCTTCACTCAACAGTCTACCTATGCTTTGCTAAGTAGATAGCGTCACCAGGTGGTCAGTTCAGATATGACAGCTGTTCTGCATGTGTGGGGACAAGTTTGCTATAGGAAACAGTAATAATAATGATAACCTCCTTCATAGTGAAAGTACTCATCACTGAATATTTAAAATGCAAACACAACAGATTAAGCCACTAGGCAAAGATTCATCATATGTCTAATGTGGACAAATGGCAGATGGATAAGGATCCTTAAGACATTCATTCAGCAAGAGAAAGAAGATGAGAGCTCAGCTTACATTAGCCAATACCATATTCTCTAACTACATAATGTCATCGTCAGAGACTACAACAGACATAGTGTTTTCTTCCACATAAATAGGACTTTAAGCTGAGAGAGAGCTAAGCTGGACACCAAAATGACAATTTATTCTATCAATTAGTATACCATGATTAATAGTGTCAAAGAATGGACTGAGGTCCAGTAAAAGAAGCACAGAGGTGCAGATCTGTTGGTGCCTATCCCAGTCCTCATTGAGTAATACATAAGGGATGTATTGATACTACTGATGATCCCAGGCTAGATCAGAGTATCAACATTCACGATGCTAAAATCCCATAGTACCAAAAGTGACTGATGACACCTTATACAAAACCAAATGTCACAAGAGCCTATATTTCTTTAATGAGGCTTAAAAAAGATTCCATCTCAATTATTTTGCCCATTGAACCCAAACTTTAATCTCTAATTATCTCAGAGACAATTCAAGATTCATATCCAGCATTAGTATTCGCAGTTGAAAAGTGATGTTGGTGAATCTCTACGTTTTACTGAAAGCATTCATTTGACCCAATGTATGGTGGGGATAAAAAGTAAGTGCTGAAGTGAGATAAGCAATAAGTTCCACATCATTGAAAACATCCCTCCTGGTTTCTCTCCATCTGTGTAGTGATAAATCACATTTACTGTGAAACAAACAGGAGTTTTCTGCAACATCATTTATTCCTTCATTTTGACTGATACGCCTGTTTCTCCTCCCTGCATTAACATTGCTGTCAGTCGACAGAACTAGTAGTGATGAGCTGTGTACCTCTCTAAAAGTTGAACTTTGCTAAATTTTGAAAAGAGGGGAACATGCATTGTATGGACTCTTAAATAAAAGGTCAGGTCTATGTATTGCGGAGAGAGAGAAAAAAAAATCACAAAAAGTTGAATCACTTCATCTAGATACATTTCATTGATAGAAATATTACATCACAGATGTCCAAGCAAGCCATCATAAGCCACTTTAAGGAATCAATTTTGAATTGACAATGGAAACTCATGATAGAAAAATGAGCCAACAGCAAATTTGACATCACTAAGGACAGCTTGGACTGAATTAATAAGCTTATATATTTTTCTCAACTACAGGATTTAGGCATCAACGTAGAGCTCTATAGGGATGATGGACTGGCAGTTTGTAACACAACTCCAAGAAAGGTTGAGCTAATCTAGCAACAAATGAGCAAAATATTCTTGAAAAATTGACTTAAAATTACAATAGAAGCAAACAAGGAATGCATTGGCTTCCTTGACATTTCATTAGGTCTTAGAGATTATGCATACAATCCATACATGAAGCCCAATAATATGTTACAATATTTCAATTTTAAAAAATATCATCCACCTTCCATCTTGAAATACATTTTGGAATGCATCAATACAAGAGTCTCAAACTTATCAAGCAAATACATGTTACATAAACACCCCCCCTCAAAAAAAAACAGGATGCCTTACAAGAGTAGCTAAAATTTTAAATTTAAATATAATCTACCACTGAATACGGATGGCCAGCAACACAAAAAATGCAGAAGAGAAAATATCACCGGATACAACCTGCCCTTTAGTAAGCACAGTGGCCACAAACATCCGAAAGCTGTTTTTTAAACTTTTGGATAAATGTTTCACCCTGAAACACCCATTAAGGAAAACATTCAACAGGAATACCTGCAACATAATAAGCAATTGGTTTTACGTGATTATTGCCGTTGCATTCAACACAGGGTGTGGGATGGAACAGCTAGTGGTGGTGTCCTCATTGGAATAAGTGCTATTGCCGAGTCGGCCTTCTCCAAATGCTAGATTTCTATCTTCTAAGCCTGGGGTTTTTTGTGATGTTTCTGGTCACATTGGAGCTACATCAAAGTACAAAAGACAGAAGTCCTACCTGAGGTGTCTCTGGATTTGCCGAGGTTTCTTTCCATCCAAGATCAGGCACAATCCAGCAAGCCACAGGCGTCTCTTCTCCTCGCCGTTTCACAGCTTTAGCACCATCTTTGGCAACCTGTGGAACACCAAGCAATTCTTTCGTTGTTGATGATTATGACAGCTGTGTACAGAACAGTAACTGGCCATTTTGGATCCGAGAGAAGTGAAATTGTTAAGACAGTCAGCTTTATTACGTTCAACTTACATGCACTGCCTGCCTCCCTCAATACCTCCAAGATGGCCGCCGTCCGTTGGATGGCGTCATTTCAAAACGTTCTATTGGTCAAGCGAGCGAGAGCAAATGAGGAAAACAGAGTCGAAAACATTAATAAACGGTTTCTGGATGTCTTTAATCGCCACAACCACGAAAAGTTTATGACTATAGAGTTAAAACTGCTCAGAGCAACTCAGGTTGATATGTCGAGACGTTTGCTTGATTAGCCATGGATCGACCGACACACGACCGAACTTAAAAACCAGATATATGTAGATAAGAGGATATGGGTAATAGAGATAACCAAAAGCGTTTCTGCCGTTGGTGTAGTGTTCAAGGTGAGTCATATAACTTCAACAAATTCAATAAAATAAAAAAGCGACGTTGATGAGAGAATAAATGCATGTTGATGGATATGTTGGTTTACTAGTTCAAACAAATTTGCTGCGTATTTTGTTGCATGGTATTTCTAAAACACGTACAGTGAAAAATACAGTAAATAAAATGTTTAATAACGAATAAAGAATGACCAGTGTTTTCAGTGGACCAACATCAATTCAATAAAGGAAATTGCGTACACCAACCTGGAATTGAAGTTCCACCTCCATTTAAGGATTCGTAGCAACTTTGTCTCACACATTTCATCGAGTATATTAATATGTTTGGTAAATGGTGAAAAATAAGCAAGACAATTCACCAAGAATCGTAAAAAAAAGGGGGGAAACACACGAATTATATCGTCAACGGAACTTTGGGTAGCTGGGAAAAAAGCGTCAATTGCCTTTCGCGCGCTCCGAAACGTGATGACGACAAAGGGGCCGACGTGGCGAGTTTCTTAGGGTGTGTCTTTCACTACTCACTAAGATTTGATTGGCTAATGACGCTGTCACTCACAATTACAGCTTCATCCAAATTACAATAGTCTGTTGCCATCACATGGCGGCAGTATCTCAATGTAGTCTAACTACTTAGTGCAACAGAAAACCAGCGGTACATATGGTCCTAGAGCACCGGGGTTGAGAACCACTGATTGGATATCCTTGCTCAGCCCCACGGGAAAATAAGTAGTTGAATTCAGACACATCTTGGGCAAAATTCACTTCACCGACCCATCCATCCACCAACAACCTCTTATCAGAAGTCGGATCACGGGGTCATGCTGGAACCTATCCTAGAGCTCTGTCTTGATTCCCACTAATTACCCTGGAGCTCATTTGGCTGAAAGGCAGAGCGACACCCACGACAGGTGAACGTTCTATCTGATGGCTGGATACAGGTAGGGGTAAAATATGATGCAGTCATATTCATTACATTATAACACCTGAAAATGACCTGACAAGTTAGAGGTATAAAAGTACCTGAGCTCCTCTCA
>OMLC01067757.1:0-11885 GCA_900302585.1 Regalecus glesne | reverse complement strand
AGTCTGTACCATGGCGGGGGATTCGGCGATAACGCTGTTTATGAGTTCCATTACGTGCTCGGCAGGCTGCGAGCGCTCTGTCTGAGTGCAGCCATAAGGAAAAGGGAAAAAAAAATGCTTCCAATGAAAATAGAATGCAGTATATTTGTGATTATACAATGTGGTTATGCTTATCAGTGTTTGAAATGCGCACTGTGTATTTTGAAAAAGTGCTCCAATAGCAATGCTCCCTTCACCCCCCCCCCTCACAGGCTGCTGCTGTAGAGGTCCTTTGTTTGAGTTTGGGCTACCATGGTATTGAAAGAAGATATTTGATCAACTACACACACAAAAAAGAAACTACCAGTATATGGAAGAAAAGCACATAGTAGAGTGGTCTCCTTAAAATTAGTACTGCACAAATAACGGGTTTTCTATAGGGCTTTTCAAGATATATGAAAAGTTTTGACAAAGGAAAGGCTGCATCCCATTGCAGTATGGGTGAATATAGACAAGTAAATACATTTTATACAGTTCTCCACCAAATTAGAATAGCATGGTAAACAGCTATAGCTAAATTGTGCTTACAGTAGCTGATATACTCCAAAAACAGTTGCAATATCACTCCATGACTAAAAGCTACAGTTAACCACAGAAATTGGGATGAGTTCATCTTAGTTTGTCACAGCATGTGTAATAAAAAGTGGCTCCATTTCAGCTGGGGAAAAATTCCCCCTTCAATATCAAAATGAACATTTGGACAAACAGTTCATTGCCTGCCTGCCTGCCACACTTCATCAAGTAGAATGAAAGCATGTAGTGTTTAGAAAGTTCCATAAATCCCCAACCCCCAAAAGTAATAAATAAATAAAGCAAACAAATAAAAGGGGAGTGGACAGAGGAATGGTCAGAGGAAAATGAGGAATAAGAAAGTATAGTAAAGCATCTGCTGTGTCTGTTTTCACCTGAGTTGGATCGGTTGAAGACGACCCTCATAAGACTAATGTATTCTGTGACTAATGGAGGCGGTAGCTTCAAGGACCAAGACTGAGAGGCGCTATAATGATTCTCTCTCATTTACTCTTAAGGAAGAGTTATCTTGAATAGACACAAATAAACAAGTGTGTCTTGAATAAGGGAACAAACCCCCAACAACTCCCCTCCTTGACACTTGAGGTCATATTGGCCTTCCGAGGACACTGGCACTTTGGCTTTTAGAGTTTATGTGACCAAATGGTGAAACATAGCTGCTACATCATTTTCCAAAAAAGAAAGATGTAAAATAACCTCATTTGAAAATGGCGGAGAATATCATTGAGGATAACAATGTGCGTGACATGGGGGGGGACAGTGACCACGAGCTGTCGCCAGAATAACTGGAAGTTGGAAATCATCTTCATGTACTGCAAGTGAATGCATGAACATAAACATGTGAACAGCAGAGTAGAAGAAGTGCATATGAATGTATTATGCATGAGAGTGGGTGGATGAGGAAGGAGAGATGAGAGAAAGATTACAGAAGAGGCAGACAAGGAGAGACATGGCATGGGAGAGGGAAAGAAAGGGGGAGATGGAAAGGGAGGGAGAGAAAGAAAAAGATATTGTTTTGGCCGATGATGAAAGCCTTGATTGATTAGAGAGCGATGATTGCAGTAAATGGCCTGGAAGATGGCTCTATCTGTTGCCTTTTACCCCCCCCTCCTCGCTCTCTCATAGCTTCGTCTTGCCTCGCTCACCCACTTTCTCACTACCATCTCTCTCCGTTTCTCTCTGTCGCCCCCTCTCCCTGGTTTCATCATAGTAACCTATCAACAGAGTGCCTCTCTCCCTTTCCTAATGGCACAGCTATTAGCACTAATGCATTTCAAACGTACAGCAGCTGCCACATCACAATCTGATGGAGAGTGCATGTCTTCTACCTTCTCTTTCTCAATCCCCCTCCTTTGTTTCATCCTACCTTGTTCCTCTGCTCCAGTGTCTATCTCTTCATCCCAACACCTCTTTAGGTAAGTGACAATGGTCCTCAACTATCATGTGCATTTAGTGATTTGTAGGACGTACAGTAAAGAGTTGTGTGTGTGTGTGTGCGCCACTAACCCTCTGCTGAGTGATTAAGAGCAGAATGTGTGTCTTATCTTGAATCTGTGTCTTTATGTTAAACTGCTGATATTGTTCCATTCCTTGGATGACATTCACAGACAACTTGCTGCTCCATACAGCTACAAAGAAGGTATGAAGGTATGAAAGGTATGGTATAAAGGTGTGAAAAGGGACTTGTGAGAAGTATCGAAAGATTTTTAAAGCTTTATTTTTTCATTTCAATAGTTATTTTGTCTATAGTTGATATATAAACCTGTGAAGGCAAGGCTTTGTAATTCATGAAAACTGATTTCTGTTCCATCTATAGGTGACGCCACTTAAAAGAAGAGTGGTAGATGGGCCACATTTGAATTAAAATTTCTCCTCGAAAATACTGCATGGAAGGTGTGCCAGCCTCCAAAAGGAAATTGTATTCATAATTAAAACCACTTTTTATCTGATATTTGATGAAAGGCAAAGGTAGATCTATATTACCTTGCGAGGCAGCTGGATTGGAAGGATCATGAGATCACGCAGATCCATCTTGCCAGATTTTAAATTATGCACTTGAAGCCAAACCAGTGGTTCAGACCCATCGACAGCTCATGAAACTACTGGAAACTATGGGTGTGGTTTAAGTGTGACAACAGTGAGAAAGGGAGTTAATTTAAATGCAACAAACGACACTGAGGGCTTTTTTAATCAAATTGTTTTTTGTTCTTCTCTCTTCAGCAAGATTTTGATTTGATATGTTTGATTGAAGTTAGCCTGTGATGGACTGGGAATCTATACAAAACAGACCTTTCATGGTCCCTTAACACCTCACTGCTGGTCAAGAAAACTGTCTGTTACTGTGCCATGGTGGGGCATGTCAGCTGCACTACCAAAACCTGGAGGGACTTGTTCTGGGTGGTAAAAATGTCACAGAAGATTGAGAGAAATCTATTCCTGGATACAGTGTATTCTAGCCATCTATTTAAGAAAGATAGTAACATAAGCAGGGACACAACTCACCAGGTCAGTCGGGTTGTTGCCTTGCCATAGGGGAAGAGATATATTGCCATCGAAGCCTGAACTAGTGGACTACAGAACAGCTTCTTCCCCGGGACAGTAGCTTCCATCACCCCTAAACTCCTGTAGCTGTTGGGGACTGAGGTCTTTGCCATGAATAAATATGTACTATATACAGATAGAAGATACTGCTTCTTATTTATTGTACAATACCTTTTGATGCTGTGCACTCTGTAATGTCACTGTTAAAAAATGATAATAATAAAAAAATCAAATAATAATGATTCCCTTATCAGTCCCGCAAGGGGAAATTTGGATTTCTCTGCATTTTTGACCCAACCTATTGTATAGGAGCAGTGAGCTGCAAACATATGGCGCTCGGGGAGCAGTTAGGGGTTAAGTGTCTTGCTCAAGGACACCTCGGCATGCTGTATGCAGGACCGGGGATCGATCCAGCAACCATGCGATTGCCAGGCGACCGCTCTACCCACTGAGCTGTGCCGCCCCATCTACCTCATCTAAGGGGACACTGCCTCATTATATGTATCTTGTTTATTTACCGTGTTTCCATCTAGGTCTCCATCTTTTTCTTTATTATTGATCTTGGTTCTATCTCATTTTTCTATTGCTTCTAGTTTTGAGTTACCAAATGTAATTTTGTTGTAGACTTACAATGACAATAAAGTCTCAATCAATTGATATACAGTGATAGACAGATGGTTCATCCAAGTTTAAAAAAAAAGTCCCCTCCCTTTTCCAAACGGTTTCCAGGGACGATGGCTCAGATGGTTCTGTCACAAACCATCTTGTATGTCAGGTTAAGGTCAACGCACCGGACAATCAGAGGTGATAAGCAATCAACCAACCATGTGAGTTTATCTGTCAGTAGCTAACATTGCCAAATACTGCAATCTGACAAGGGGATCAAAACTCCTTTGAAAAGTGTATGTCAGAAGAAATATACTCCAACTTTACATACTGACTGTGGAAACAAAAGTCAGAGATAACAAAAGCTTCCGATCCACCAAGGAGATGATGAATACTGCAAATATAATTATATATGACCATAAAAAACCAACTGGGCCGATTAGCACCACAGGAGGACTCAAGTCAAGTCAATTATATTTGTTTAGCCTATTATCTAAATGTACCTCAGTAGGCTTTACAATTACACAACCTCCTGTCATTAGACACTCGCGTTGGATAAGGAATAGCTTCCTTAAATAAATAAAAAAAATGTATATTTGGGTAAGTACATATACTTATTTTTATATTTGTATTACCATGCTCTATTAGACCAAACTAAAGATGTCTGTAAAACATATGAGTCAAATGCAGTCAGTCATGTTAATAAAATCACACATTTATGGCTGGCAACCCTGGTGCATAGTAAACTCCTGAAAAACTCTTTCACCGTCACCTTACCAATGCTGTCATGCAATACATCCAACCACCACTCATCATCAACGTGCGCGTGCGCACGCACACACACACACACACACAAAAGGGATCACAACAAACAGACACAATATTGGAAAATACTCACATTGGAATATTTCTTTCTTCAGTGACATATATTGTGATATGAAGAAAAATAAAGGGATTTTTACCAGATGGCTTGAATAGCTCTATTTGGAAAGAATGAATCATTCTAGAATGATTGGAGTGGTTGTGTAGAAGCCTGGATCTGCATTGAAAATAAAAATGATGATAAAACATAGTTGACTTGAAGAGATATTAATTTTATGTTGGAGTAAATATGTGGCCATCCTACTGTGAGAACTGAATATGTCCATACGTGGCAGGCACACAGAAGGAAGGGAAGGATCAACAGCAGACAAAGACATATTCTGAAACAGGCTAGAAATAAATGTTCCAAAATATGCCTGGTCCAAAAGTCCCAATATGTAGTCGGCACTTAACTAAAATAAAAACAACATTTGAATGAGAAAACAATAAAGAAACACCTGGTATTAAATATATCAATATATTAAATTTTATAAATCCATACAACTGATATTGGTAATATTTTTGCAACCAGATCATCTGTTTGGATGTTATCCTCCTGTTCCTCGCTCATTTTCAGGTTGTGGTTGACAACTAACTAGGCCTACCTAGAAATTAGATATCTTTTATTAGCTTTTTACCAGCTTCCTCGTGATCAGAATTAACATTACTGAAGCATCCTTATGGGTTTCATAACCCTCTACTATCTGGTTGCCAAACTGCAGATTAAAAGCCAAACACAGATGAGGTCTGATGATTTTGTTGCGCCCTCACTTATTCGCCCATTGCAAAGCAACACTCCTTATAGCCTCGGATGACTTCACCAGCTGAGACAGGGCATGCGGTTCTGGATAGAGGGTATCACAGAAGGTTGTGCTCCTAACCTTTAGAAATCAGGAGCAATCAAGCTCTTAAATGTTTATTTCACACGTCATTTAATTCCAAATGGATTTAAAATTCTCAATGGCCATCCCGACAGTTGTTACACCCAACATTTTGATTATGTCCTGCGTTTTAGATGATCAGATCTAGGGACCTGCAGCTACACTAAAGAAATGCCACGTGTGCAAGTGCATGTGTGTGTTTGCATGTGACTGGGAGTGAGGTAAAGACAAGCGGGATGGTTGTTCCATTGCTACAGTAACAGCTGCGATGGCAGCCGTTGTGTGGACCAGGAGTGTCATTGAGTTTCAGTGATGTCCAAACTTTTGAAAGAATGAGCAGATGGGCTGGGCCAGGTATAAACTCTTCTGTTAATGAACACATAAAAAAACAAATACTCTCTCAATACCAAGCACAAACAACTTAAAACATCTCCATAACACATGTAGGAGCACACAAAGCCATTTTCCTAAAGACACACACATTCACACTTCCAATACAAACTCCGTGTCTCATGCATTAACACCTTTTTCTCTCCGTTTGACAGACTTCTCCACCCGCTAGCTTAAGATGCTCTGCGTTGCTGCTAATATACCCAAAGAGCATGCAGTCCTAATCTAATTAGAGTGTCACTCAGCAGAGTGTTCAGGCAAAGAGAAATTAGGAGAGCACAAAATCTACGAACAGAGAAGAATCTTCTCTCAGGGATGTGCCATATCTGCCCACACCCCAACATCTCAACCCCCCACCGCTCCTCCTTGTGGCTTTCTTTTCTTTCCCTTTTTCTATGGTTTCACAGTTGCTCCTGCCGAGATTCATTACCTACTCTAATTATAAAGGCAAATGAAATCAGCTCCAATACATTATTAATAGGGGAGAACCATTAGGATTCATATGAAGTATATGCAACATTATGATATTTCCAAACTGTTTCCATGCTTGATTAAAAACACTGACAGCTAGAAAAGAGGCACATAAATGTGACAGAGAAGAGGGGGGCAGAAGATGGGGATGACGACAGAGGGGTCAGAGGGAGAGCGAGAGAAAGAAGGGAGAGATACTCAGGTGGACAGGGGTGGGGTGGAGTTGGGAGAGCGCTGGCTTTTCCACTTGAGGAGGTATTGATGCCATAATGGATGCAGCTACCTCTGAAGAGGTGTGCTGTACGTGCCCACCGTGACCCAAACTCAGCTACCTGCATGGGTACGCATCGAATTGAGGTGCACTGGAGCTGTCCCTGAAGAAGCAGGAGTACTGATCACACGCACACGAACGCACACACACGCACACTCTCTCTCTCTCTCACACACACACGCGCGCACACTCACTCAGGCAGACCTGAAATGAAGAAACAGCCGCTCTGCGGCTTCCTCCCTTAAACCAGCAGGGAGAGGAGCATACTACCTAGCCATCCCAAAACCATTGCTTCTGAGGGTAAGCAACAATGAATTAAAAATGGACTTTGCTTGGAAGTGGGGCCCATAATTATTCATTTGAAACCAGTTAAAGCACTTTCTCAAATATCCCTTGGGAGGTATGGGGTTAAAAATCCATTTGTGGCAAGTGTACCATGACAGTGAGCTTGTCTCCCTGGAGACAGAGAATATGACATGGGGGATGTGTGTGTGTGTGTTCATATCTGCAGTGTGAGACTGGCTCTGTGTGTGTGTGTGTGTGTGTGTGTGTGTGTGTGTGTTTTACATATTCATTTGTTTAAAATGGTATAGTCTAATGTTTGTAATGCCACACTGTCTCTGTGATGCTGATCACATTATCATCACTCATTCTTCATGACGAGGGAGTAATAGAAAAATTGGAAGGAGAGTGGATAAAATATGGGAAAGAGGACTAAAAACAGGGGAAGGGGGAAAAAAGGAGGAAGAGAATGCCTCGGGAGAGAGGGAGTTGAGCAAGCTTTACCTTCACGCCATCCTGCCACACATGGTCCTTTTGAAGCTGCTCCGCCTCCTTGGCCAGTTTCTACAAGGAGACACAAAACACAGCAATTTGAGTGTTAAAGGTCAATGGGACACTCATCAGTGTTTGTAGATGTGTGTGTGTGAATATGAGAGGGAGGGGGAGGGAAAGAAAATATGAAATTTCTTTGGCTCTGAGGCGCTTCATGAAAACCAATGCTGCTGTTGCTGAACTGGATAATTTAGGAGGTTGTGGCGGTGCCAAACCCAGCATGCATCTGAATTGGTTTACAATTCCCTCCAAAACCCAGAATTATGTGGGTACAGTGGGAAGCCTATTGTAACAATAACCACAAAACCATTTTTGTTTTTATTTCTTTTGCTTGCTGGGTCTTTTTAATCAGAAATTGACTGACAGGGGCCATTTTACAGGAATGGTAGTTGAAAGCCAAACATGAAATATTGCCAGAGTGTATACTGTGTCCTTCCTCATTTGATTGATTGCATAACAAATACTGGAGGATTATTGACCTGGATTTCAAATTAAACCAATATCTGAGTGTTGCAATGAGATGATTTGTCTCTGAATTGAACAGTTGAGCTAAGAAAAAAAAATTAAAGCCCAATTCAACAAGGATTAAGCCAGATAAAGGCAATCTTGAGATGAAGGTCTGTCATATTTATTATGGCAGTATGATATATTTCTGAGGTATAAATGGCTGTGTTCAGTATTACCCTCTGACTGTCATAATCTTTCTTATGAGTAACATACACAAGTTGAGAGGGATGTTACAGATTTATGCATGAATATTAGGATAAAAATGTGCTGCAGAGCAAGTGTGATGTCAAGCACATTAATATTTCATGTTTCTTCTTTGATGTTAATTAGGTGTAGTTTGGAACTTAATATCGCCATCTCAAACCAACATCAAAAACAACTGTTGCTGTTGTAACATCATAGAAAGATCCCGTTAATACCCAGACACCACTCAAGGATGTGACGTGGGTTTATCTCCGAGGAGGCTTACTGTATTTTGGGATACTTATACTGTGTCAACTCACACAAATGGCAAATATAGTGAGACCACAGAGACGCTCTCTCTTCCTTTCCATCTCCCTTGTCTCTAATGGCTTTGCCTCATTATCTAGGTTCCCTAGGCCTCTTGGGGGTGATCTGGATCCTGTCCCAGAATACTCTGTCCAGCTGTAAAGTCCCATGGCTTTTAAATTAAAAACCCTATTTCGACTCCTGCAATGAGAGCACTCATTTCTGGTGCCACATTGTAAAAATTTACCCCCTTGCACAGTTTAAAAAAAAATCTCTAAAAAGACAAGCAAAGCATAGACTCTCATTACAGAGAGAGCAGTCCTGTTACTACTAATGACAGCCCTGCCCAACTTGCCTCGGCAGATCCCACCCACTTATAGCCAGATGGGGGAAGACCCTCCCTCTTTCACTACAGACTTCCTGCCATCGATTCAGACTCTCACGCGGGATTGTCCTAATTGGGATGCTAGTTGGATATTTAGGCTTCAAGTGTGTCTATGATATGATATCACTAACCTATTTTGTGAAATATAATAGATTTTAAAACCTTCAACATGTCTTTGGTAATGATATGAAAGATTCCATCCGTTTCTCAATGTGATGGTAGATGACTGAAATTATGAAACAAGGACTCATTGCAATACCCTAGTTTAGAGTATTGCAATGATTCTCATGGCATCCATTAGAAAAATCAGAAAGTGCGCAGTATTTTTTTAGAGACGGGCAGCATTGCTACAGGCAAGCACCAAGTAGTGATCATTTTTTACCTGTTAAGACTTCAGTACTATTTTTTTTGATCAAGAAAAAAAGGAGGACCTGACAAACAACCTATCTGACATTTATTGTTGCGTATTTGCCTGAAAATTGGACACATGATTTCCTATCATTTCCGTTTCCAGTTTTTGCATACGTCATAATTTGGGTCTATGTGAGGGTGACTTAATTTGAGGCCAGGGATGTAGGTCATCAACTAAAAAAATTACAAAATTATAAAAATCATAAAAAAATGAACCTCCATGTACCAGAATGTTATATTTTCAGACTAGCTTGCTCCCTCATTCTCAGCCTTCTGCTGTGATCTATGATCCACCCCCTTCATCTTCTTGACTATGTCTTTTCTTCAGCATTTAATCTGTCAGTAAGAATCTTTCCTTTGTCCCTCAGAAAATCCATTTCTCTCCCTCTGAGTAGCCCACACATCTTTTCCTCAGTTCCCCATTTATTCGCCTGCTTCTCCCTCTGTATTCCACCCCCCCCACCCCACAGTAGGCCAGCATTTTTCTGGGCCCCTATCTCCTCTCTGGGAGCTTAATGCAGTCCCCCTGTTCCTAAACATCCATGTGTCTTCATGTGTCTTCCCTTCCTCTGTGTTGGCCCAGATGGATGTGCAACACAAACAGCCCATGAATCAGAGTGAGAGATGTGGGAAAGAGGGGGGCGGGGATATATCATCTAGGCTGGTGGCTGGAACCCAAGCGGCTTACAGTACTGGATGAGCATGGTGAGATCAACACAGTACAGCACAGATAAGCCCAGCACAGGCCCACACAACACAGCAAAGTACACCATAGCATCGAGGCACCGAAGCACCGGTACAACCGACTGTAGCACATGAACGTCAGCGCCATTATAACCCTGACACAAACTGCATCACATGTCATGCCATTTATCACTGAACCTTCAGCCAAGGTCAACACCCATAAATGCAACTCGGTAATGGATAGCACCTACACAAGGTCTATATGCCTAAACATCCCATCAGATGGAGCCCATTTTGTACACAAACATGACACATTATGGAACAGTTGACAGTGCAGCAGAATAAACAGCCAGGGAAGAGGCACCTGCCAGAGGATGTCTCCAATATTAAAATACTCTGAGTGAAAAGTCCTCTTATTGTGAAGCTGTAGAGCAAGAAGACAGGATACCAAAAAAGAAGAAAAAAAGAAAAGCTCAGTGTGAGGTGATCAGGACCTTTAATATTCATAGGTGTTCAGGTTGCTCTGTACCATAAGGGAGCAGTTAAATCACTCAGTCATGTTATTTCTAGGGAAATGACAGCACACCAGGGACACACTGCATCCCGCTGTGATAAGTGTCAACTCAACACCAGGTTGGTGGCATGATTGCTGCAGCCCGCTAGGACCTTTACAGTGAGCTTTAACTTAAAGGGCACTTGGTGTAGAACATTGTTGTCAGTATGATCTGGAAGGACAATTCAAACAATCCCTGCATGGTGTTTGTTTGAATTAGAAGGCACTTGAGAAAAAAATGCCGTGTCCTTCAAGTGAGACTGCAAACTTAGAACAAGGCACTTAACATGTTCAAAGTGACCCACTAGCTCTGTCTTGGGGAACACTGCACATTTAATCTTGGTGAACTTAAACCCAACGTAAAAAAACTGCTGAAGTCCGTGAGTCAGCGACCAAAACGATGAAGCGCCAGTATTCAATAATTCAAGTGATTAATTTCAATCTTGGGCAGTACAAGCCTGTTTCACGCTCATCAAAACCATCAGCTGCCAAGTGAACCCGATGACAAAGAACATTTGGATATAAACATCTGCTACTTCCATTGCTCTACATCATATTACGCACATTACACGCTCAACGTCTAGTGGAGCAACCACTGAAAGTAAATGTTTCATTCTGAGTCTGCCGATGCTGGCTAAATAATTTCTATTATTTAAGGTTGATGTTTTGCAAATAACAAAATATTTCTCTGCCAAGCGTAGGTTACACATTTTATTGAGAGGTTCATTTCTGTGTCACGATTAGTCCCCACATTGTGGGGGTGGACGGTGACATATATGGAGCATAGTGGATTAAGGTTGGATGTCCTTCCTGATGCCCTGCGGTGGATTTGAACCTGCAACATATGGTCCATCAGTTCTCAAAGCACGCGCTCAACCACTGAGCTACCGCGGTATCGGTGGAATATGGCTTGTTCATCAAGAGGATTTTCCAGGTGATTGTATAATTATGATGCTGTTCGCCAATGACCGGATGTAATCAGTAGCTAGGTTCAATGTGTACTTTTAGAAACAACCATTTAAAATTCAACATCTTTGAGCGATTACATTTGATCTTTGGTGGATAGAAACATTGATTATTCAATCACCTAGAATATCCCTATAAAGAAGGCTTATTGAACCAATAGTAAAATGTACAACCTGTGTTTGTAAGATTTTTTTGATGTAAAAATCTAAATTGTCAACCCTAAATGATAGAAACAAATGGGTGAGCAGCTGTATACATAGAAAAGAGAATATCGACTTTGTAATTATAAATAAATAGTCAAAGCTATTGACTTTCTATGTATGTATGTATGTATGTATGTATGTATGTATGTATGTATGTATGTATGTGTGTATGTATGTATGTATGTATGTGTGTATGTATGTACATATATATACATATATATATATATATATATATATATATATATGCACGCATGTATTAAAA
>OMLC01067756.1:0-10611 GCA_900302585.1 Regalecus glesne | reverse complement strand
GAGCCCTTGAAGTGACCAAAGAAGCAGCCCAGTGTATAAGTCTTCCCCCACCAGTACACAGCCTCTCCTTCACCAAGACATCTGCCTTGCAGCCTCAGGCTAACCTGGTAGGGGGCCTCAGAGCTGCATTGGTCCCCAGAGGCTGTTCATGGCCAACTACTGCCCTGCTGCCTTGTGGGAGGTTGACTGAGACAAAGGCTTAGGGACACAGAGACAAGCAACATGTTTGATGGCACATATTAGACCGTTCTTTGATACTCTGGTGTTTCCAGCAGCCTCCTGTACTCATGATGGGTGACTGGTCATCCTGGGTATGAGCCCTTGACACCAGCATCCACCTGTCATGGTAAAGACAGTGGTACTGAGGTCTGTGCACCCCCTATGGTACTTTAATAACCTCATTGTGTAGGTCTTCACCTCTGACTATGGTGGTTCACTGTTGACCAAGAGGGATGGCGTCATTGGATTCAATGGACTGTGTGTGCGTGCGCGCGTGCACTGTTGTGTCTGGAGGCAGATGAGCTGGAGCAGTTCTGTTGACTGTAAATGTGGTTCTGGACATGTGGCATTCATTTTGATCTTCATTTTGTAGATTATGTGCTAGTGATGGCTCATATTGGGTGAGCGATGGTTTGGACATCAACAGAAAATCCCCTATGGGTGTTTTCGTTGGAATCTTCAGCTCCTTTCGTTGAGAAACACGGATCCATTTACAGTTTATGGGTGTGGCATCAAAATGTGTGGCGCAAAACTAACTCCTTCATGATATCTATCAGTAGCTTCCTGACAAGACTGCCAAACATTCATTTACTCAATTCTAACATTTCAAGAAAAGTACTCGACTATAGCTCTCGGAGTTCTTTTTTTCCCTTTTAACGTCAGATCTTCACTTCGGGGCATTTTCCACAGCTCATGTCACAGCAGAATGAGGGCTTATTCCTGGGCGCTCTGGGGGAAAATGTTAGAAAGTGTATAGATTTTTCCACCTCCTTCTCATCACATTCATTTTAGTCAGCTGCAGACATAACCTGGGTGGCTTCGGAGAATTATTTCCAGAGAAAATGTTTACTTGTGAAGGTCAATCACCATTTCTGTCCGCCCTTAAAATAATTGCACAATATCAGACAAGCAGTAACTGACCCAGAAATGGAACCATTATTCACAATATAGCAACAATTCTGGACCATTTCTGCAGTTTATCATCCAATGTTGCTCATCTTGAATGTTGGATTTGCAAAGTGTTGTGCAGTATCTTCAGACACAATTGACATCCTGAGTAGAGCTTCAGCCGTCACACTGTGTCAGGGGGCGAGCACTTTATAACCCTTGGTGACAAGAACAATGTCACAGCAATTTCTGATCTCTCCCAGAAAAGGTCAGATGCCAAACAGCCATGTGACAAGGCTGACTGTAATGTTGCCATGCACAAGAGCAGCAACCCTCTAATCCGCAACATGGTAATACGTGAGATGATGGACCTGAAATTATAAAATGGCACAGAGGACGTCACGGCGTTCACCGACTGCTCTGGAGGAAAAGACGGGTCTGACTCCTTTGGCCTGTTTGACAGTTTAGAGAACTGCCAGTTCTCATTCTCTGACAACTCTCTGAACTGAATCATCTGCTTTTCCCTTGAGGAAGAGCACGTTGAATTTCTTTCTCATGTCAAACGTCTCTATCATACAGAGAATATGGTTGTAAATGCTGCTTTAAACTCAAAACTCCATCAGGAGGATTCAGCCAAATTAGAGCAGAGCTTGAATGCTGCCTTCCCTGGGATGGACCACATTCCTGGCCTCAGGAGGGGATAAGACTTCCTAAACCTGATAGATTGGCTACATGATGCTGGTATTTCTGACTGACGTTGGGAAGGACCAGAGAATTGCACCTTCAACCCTGACATGTCTCATTGCTAATTGTGGTTTTCATTCCTCCACAGTCTGAAGGATTGAAGGAGTGATTTGTGGAAGCTTTGGGTTAATGTAGATGAGTTTCTCTGCAGCAATGTGCATCAGTGAAGCACAAATCTGTCTAGGATGTATTTAGCTGCATGAGGTTCATGCAACAAGAACATTTTGTTTACCATTGATTCAATGTGTCGCCGGCTGTCCTTGAGGTCATATCACCCCATAGGGATGGGGGGTGCTGATGTGTAGAAAGATGATTTATAATCTGCGGAGAAACATTTTCATGAGTAACATGTCATGTTTATGATTTCTGGGATTGTGCATGATTTCTGGTGAAATAAGAACTATTTGCATGAGTAGAATGAATATGCATCACTGGGTTTTTAGGGCAGAAAGCCAAGGGAATGGAGAGCATCTGTCTTAAAGGATATATCTTTAACAAGCTGGGTCTTATCATCATTGGTTTAGCTATCGTACAAATCAGTTATGATATAATTCTACTCGCTGGCTTCATTGTGGAGATTTTGGACAGGGGACCACTCCTGGACTCAGCTTTACAACATGTGAGGGTATAATGAATCAATCACCCGCCTTAAGCCTGTCCTTTGAGCAACCAATAACTCCCTCGTGCCTCAATTAGACTGCATGTTTTATTTCTCATTACCCTCAACTTCTCCATTACACTGGCTAGTGAGGTTATTGATAGTTACTTTTAGCTATGGTAAGTATAGGTTGGTGATCCCTGCAAGTTGAACTATAAATTAAACCAGCACTGCCATCAACCATTGATAATAATGGACCTCTCATGACTTTTAGCTAACACTTTGATTTTCATTCACAGATATTTTTTTCTCGATAATTGGATAGAATTGTACTTGTTGAAACGTATCGGATGCTTGGGTTTAGTTGTCCCATCAGACAGCCTTGAGAAGCTGAGTCCAGTGGTGATCCTGTTTCCAAAATCTTCAAAATGAAGCCAGTGAATGAAATATAACTAATATGCATGCAGCTAAAACAAAATGACCCAGGTTATGAAAAAATGTATTTATCCTTTAATGCTGTGTTTGTCATTTATGTTTTGTAGAGATGATAATGATGATGATGGCAATAATAATCCTTTATAGGGACAGTGCATATTAATGTAAATTTTAAATGTAAATATGCCAGATTTAGCTACCAGGCTAGTTTTCACTTGTTGTCCCAAGCCATTAGGGCAGGGGTGTCCAAAGTGATCCAGAAAGAGCAGGTGTGGGTCCAGGTATTTTTCAATCAAGCACTTAGGTCAAGTCAGTTTTATTTGTATAGCTGGAATCTGGAAACATTAGTTAGAAAATGTCTGCATATTATTAGCACCTTGCGGCTGACATCTGCCAAGAGCTTGTGGCTGCCTTGATAATTTCAGTCAAAAGAGCACATTTCAGTCACAATTACAGTGCTTAGAGATCTGGATTCATATTAATCACCCAGATAAGTTAATCTAAACCATTAAAAATGTTAGATTACTTTGATGCTCCACATGATACATCATATGTGATCTTAATTGAATTCACAGAGCAAGAAGACAATACAGGAGACCTAATTTATTCAATTTATTAACTTGGATCCAGACACTCAAATCTGATCAGCCCATCACTAGTAATGCTGTTTCACGCCATTAAAATTCATTGAGCTGTAACAGATTGCCATCTAGGTTAATTCTGCTACCTGCAGATAGCTGCAGGTCAGCAAGTCAGAAACAGTCTGTCGTACAAAATTGAAGGGCAGTCATTAATTAAAACATGATCAACAATTGTGCAATGCAATAAAAGTTCCTCTCAAACATGAACAGCATCATCTTTGAGAAAAGTAACAAGACACCAGGGAAGATTTTGTTAATAACACTACATATATCTAAAAGACCACCATTGATTAACAGTTGACCAGTTTGTGACATGATCCAGAGCAAAAATTAATATAAGCAAACCAATGTTGAACTGTACAATTGTTCAGAGTCCCTAACACTTTGATGATGACCATACACGGTAAGCTGTAACCAATGAGATATAAGACAATACTGTACCCTGTGAAAACAGGTTTTCAGAGTTGTGATGGGTATTAGTCAAATCTTGTGTATTCTCCAAACTGAACTCTAAAGAGAACCCCTCTATCTGAAGTAGACTGTTTACCTGAACAGCAACCGATGATGAACTAGCAAAGACAAAAGTCTAACATAAGACATGTCTCATGTATAAATCTTTGCAAGACATTTAAAACATAAAGCAAAAAAACAAAACTAAACCAAGATGCTATACATTCAACAGTCTCAAGGTTCTCTATCGATAAAAAAAAATTGGAGAGAAAAGAAATCAAACCCACATCAATTTGATCCATCGAACAGTTAAAAAGAGGCCATATCATGCTCCATGGTTTTATTCTGGGGCTACTTGAGAGCAGCTTTGTATGATTCACAGTTTAAAAAGAATCTTTCTTTATCCTATACTGGCCCTTTATGCAGCCCCCCCAGTTCATCCTCGGTCTGAAACAAGCAGCTTTAGCTTATTTCTAGCTGTCTCTTTAAGGCCCCCCCTCCTTAAAATCCCACTGTAGTTTTCTGATTGGCCAACTTTCGGAACCCTGCCTGAGGCATGGCATCATAGAAATTGCATGATAGTAGAAAGGATATTGAAATGTTTGCCGTGGTTATTTAACTAGTTAACTAGCAAACCCCCCCTCCCCGATTTTTCGAGTGATAACGCATCAGTAAATGTTCGCACTACTCCACTGCTCATGTACTGTAATGTTAATGTATTTTGTAACACGACTGAGAGGTATGGCAGAATAGTGAAGAGTGACCAGTGTTAGGACTGTAGAAGGAAAATGTGACAAGATGGCGGCTGATGCTAACCTATCGTAGTTAATATCGATTAGTGCTTTCTTGTGTCATTATTTGACAATGTTAAAACGCCATAAATCAGTGACAGGGATATCAAGCGGCTTTTTATTGCTAACTGACTGACAAAATGTCTCTATGTTCCCGCACTGCTGGGGAGAGTAGGGGATGCTTTTCAACATGTTGCACATGTTTAATGGCGAGAATGCCTGCCCTGAAGCCTGTAATAGAGCTGAATTACTCCATTGCCTGGGAGCCGAGGGACAGTGGATGTTTTATTCGCTGCCAGATAGGGGAGACGGGCATCTGCTGTTGCCATGTGAGAGAAGCACTGCTCACCCTGAGCTAACATCATTGTGGATTGGTATGTGATCGTAGACACTACCATGAGGCCATAAGGAAATAGATAGCTGCTTTCCATGCTCTTGCTGCTAAAAGTTACTTCGATGACAAATCTGACAAGGGATCTGTGATCAACTGCTGGAACACTTAAAGTGACAAAATTTGGGAGAGGCCGTTCCTGGACCCAGACCTAACTCTAGAGAAAGCTACAGCTCTCGCAACACAGATGGAAACTGCTGTTGACCAAGCTAAGACAAAGATGGCTGATGGTGGCACTCCAGGGCAGGCTGTACAGTCCAAGCCACACAGAACGAGAACCAAACAGCACTTTCATCTCATTAAGACTTCTGTTGCTGCCACTCCTTCATTGTGCCGATCTTGCTTCAGATATGGCTTCAACAAACATTTAGTTAACTCCACTCAGGGCCTTACACCCAAAGCCCAAAGTAAACCTTAGGACTCCTCTGTAATGTCAGTATCCTCTCTACTTCCACCTTATCAGCAAAGGAGATATAGCTTGTGCCCATACTGCCAGATCATGTTTACAATCAGTACTTCAGTATCACTCCTATCTGTAACTCCTACCAGGCTTGTGACTTGCACATGGGATTGCATTCCTCTGCTTGGATGGCTACAAACCCAAGTGTGCCTTTCTTTGTAGTGGAGAAAGGGACTGCATTGCATTACTGGGTATCAATTTATTCACTGCCTTGTATCTTTGTATCAAAGGAGATACTGTTCTCACTTCAAGCCCAGCACTCTCTACTTCTGTTGTCAACAGACAAAATAACACCCCTGGCTTCGGCCCTCCCCCAAGATGGGGTGTGTTCAGAACTTTGTACACAATGTGGTACTTGACCCTTCAGTCAAACCCGTGCACCAAAAGTAGCTAGTGTTTGCAGTCAGGGATGCTGTCTCTACTGAACTGCATTGCTTGCTGAAGGCTGGTGTCATTGAGTTGATGCTTCTGTCTGGGTGTCCCCCATAGTGGTCACAGGAAAGAAAAATGTTGGAACATGTATTTGCGCTGACCTTCAGGAGCTCAACAAAGCTGTGGTCACTGATTGCTACCTGTTGCCTCATGTCAATGAGCTGCTGTCTAACCTACGAGGTGCAAATATAATCTTCATCTTTGAGCTGACAAATGCATACTACCAGGTGCCTCTACATGAGGATAGAAGAGACATTACAGCCTTCATTGCAAATGAGGGGATCTTCAGCTTTTGTAGGGTCCTCTATAGCTTGGCATCTAGATCTCCTGCCTTGCAAAAAATGATGGCAATCACCCTACAGGTTGTATCTGGCATTCAGAACTAAATGGACAACCTTATCGTGTATTGTGCCGCTGCTGATGAGTATGATCGTAACCCCAGTGCCATACTGCAGAAACTGAGACAGGCTGGCATGGTTTTGAATGACGAGTGCCACTTCAGGAAGACTTCGCTAAGGGTTACAGAAGAGAGGTGGACATGCTTATGGGGCAGTCATTTTACCCTACACACCAACCACCAGCTACTCACAACTTTGGTTACGAGAACTGGAATGTGTGTGGCTTGCTGGTCAACACGTCTGCTTTGCTTCAACTATATCACGTGTCACCACATGAATGATTGCCTTTCCAGTCCCCCTCTGCCTGTGCAGCTGACCCCTCTATTGATGTGGAACCTAAATTAGTGGTGCTGTTGTCCTCCACACTGCACTCCCTTCCAGTGGCTGACTTTGAAACTACCTGCTCTGTGTGCCTTGAAATGACAGCCCTTTGAGTAGATTCACTGTGGTTGGCCACCGTCCATCAAGGAGGTGACCCAGGACTTGACACCCTATTATAAAATGAGAGAAGTGCTCTCAGTTAAGGACGATTACATTGTCAGTGGGACAAGGCTCTTGGTGCCCATCTCCTTATAGCATACTCTTGATTGTTCTGGCCCATGAGTGTCACCAAGAGGTTATATGTATAAAACGGCATCCGCATGACCTCCATTGGTGGCCATGGATAGATTTGCAGGTTCAGGTCTGTATGTCACCATGTGTTCTCTGCCAGTCCAATGATAAAAACGGCCTTCACTCATCCTACTCCCTTGCAGCCTGTCTAACTCCCTGATGGTCCTTGGAAGAAACTGGGTCTTGATATTGTTGGGCCATTTGAAACTGCTATCCCTGCCTGTTGCTATGCAATTACACTGACAGGATTGAAATCAAAGTGATCTAAGCTAGCATTTTCCCACACGGCTACAGCTATTAATGTTATAAGGCTTCTGACTTTTGTTTTCAGCAGCCACAGCAACCTAGAATGTTTTGTTCCTGACAATGGGACTCGGTTCACTTCAGCTGTCTTTGCTGAGTTTCTGGAAGCATGGGATATACATTGTGTCCAGATCTCAATCTGTTATCCTAAAGAAAATGGGGCCATTGAAAGATTTGACTGTGCCATAAGAAGCTACATACACACAGTAATTCTCTTATCACAGTGATAGAAAGGGGCTTTGCTGACCTGGGTTCAAGTGTACTGCACAACACTGTGTGCCATCAACTCCAGTTCACCAAATGAAATGCTCTATGGTTGAAGTATGTTCACTAAATTGAACATCTTCCAGCTGTGGTACCTTATCCAGCTGATGTATGTGACAAAGTGCAAAAGAAGCAGGGAAAGATGAAGAGCTAAGCAGACTTGAAACATGGTACACATACTCCCCTCTTTCATGAGGAGAGTGAGGAGAAGGATTGCCTGGTTAACTCCTAAAGCTCATCCCTAATTGTCTACCCCTGTAACAATAGAAAATAGGGTGGGTCCCAATTCGTTCTTATTGAGTGATGGAATAAGGTGTAATACAACATACAGGGCCAATTTTCTGCCTGTGACTGAGAATGGAAATGCAAATCATTCACTACCACACTTGCAGACCACTACACACACTTCACTGAACCATCCATGCACCAGATGCAAACCTAAATGGCTTCAGGACAATGTTCTTTATTGAACAACACTACCTTCAAACATTGGAGGCAATTTCATTAGCGGACTGGATTGAATACGTGATCATATGGAAGATGACACCATTGGTATAATTGGTATTCATGTTGGTGAATTTGATGGGCATTTGCTTAGTTGACCACCAGTTAAGCACAGGCTAAACCTTCTCCGTGTTGGATTCGGTATTTTACTACTTTTAGGACTGTCATCCAACAGTGAGCCAGGTTGACAACTTGGTTAATTTTATTATTGAAGCATGCAAGAGTATTCTTTTACAGAGATGGGCTGTGTCCTGTAATGTTATCTTGTCCTCTAACATCCCCTAGGAGGCAAGGTAGAATGAAGAGCGCAATCTCTGTTAAGATGCTAGGAGAATGAGAAGATAACGACTATGTATGCTGATGCTTATCATTCACAGTAAATGTTGATTGGTTAACACTGCAATTTGATATTATGACACCACAGGTCATTACTTTGAAACCTCATCTACTTGACCTCTGAATCCACCATTTAAAAAAAGGCTGCAACCTGCCGCAAGTCAATTCATACAGAAGTTGGCTCACTATGATGGTCATAGTTCTTTGCAATGGAAGTGGTTCAAATAAACAGAGCTGCTGCTCTGACCATCCTATTATATTGACTTGAATGGGAAGGTTAATTCTACTCTCATTCAATTTCTATGGGTAGCATTTAGTCCATAGGAGTACCGCCTCGCCCTCTAGTCAGTGTTGAGTGGCCCAAACTAGCCGCTAGGCTGGGATAATGAAAATGTGTTACATAGTGACATAAATAAGTAATGGAAGAATATACTGGACTGTAACTGGTCCAGAACACAACAGCCAGGCTCCTGACAGGTACCCAGGAGAGACAATATCACCCCTATACTGGCCTCTCTTCTCTGGCTGCCTGTGCAATTCAGAATTGCTTTTAGAGTTCTCATTTGTTCATTTAATCCCAAATGGGCTGGCCCTCCTCCTATATCACATATCTTTTAATTTTAACACTCTATTCCACCTCAAGGTCCCTCAGGTCAGCTGACTTGGGACTCCTGGCTGCCTTGTGATCTAAACTTAAGCTCAGGGGTGACTGTGCCTTTGCAGTTGAAGCCCCTAGACTGTGGAGAGTTTCCACTCCCTATATCATCTGCCCTCTCCGTTGAGTCTTTTTTTAAGCCCTAGCTCAAAATTCACTTTTATTTACCAACATTTGAATCCTCCTGATGCGGCTGATTTCTGGCTTGTGCCTATGTCCATGTGTTATTTGTGCCTATGAGCCATGTGCCTGGTTGTCTATGTTGGCGTTTCAGCTACCTGCTCTTGTCTGTCCAGCATTTTGGTCAACATGGGTTGTTTTTAAATGTGCTTTATAAATAAATTTGACTTGAATAAAAAAGAGGCTATTGAGGCAGTGTTTTCTGTCAGAGAGAATAACTCCAGTTGGTGTGAACTAACCCTAACCCTGTGCATAGTTCTATGCAGGCATTTTACATGCACCTCCCAGCTAAAGAACACACTAAAGAAAAGGGAATAATCCTAAAATGCATGATATGGCCTCTTTATGAGTGTTGCAATGTAACAGGAATTCACTGATTTACAAGCCATCGAGTTTTGTGATGTCAGCCATCCCAATATCCTGATGATGAAATCAAATGTAAAAATCCTCTTGAACCAGCTTTATGTGGGCTTGAGGTGTAATAGTGCTTTGAGTTCCTGCCAAATCACCTTATACAAGAGCAGGGTTTAGATTTGAAATGGTTTGTTTGTCAACCTAAATTTCTTGACTGGACTGTCATACCATGATCTTTGTCAAGTGTGTTGTATGCAGTTTATGGCTTGGCAATGTAACTGTCATATCACTGTTATAACATAATCCCTGACATATTTATCATTAAATAAAATGACAGAGGGTCAGCAACAAAGATGTGGCCCAATGTTGTTGTTGTTTTTAGTTTTAGACTCTCTTTCTTAAGACCTGTCTATTTTCTAAGACCGGGAAAATATAATTTTATTTTCAAGATCTGTGTAGTCATTGAGTAAAGATGCCTTATTTTACAGCAGATGCAAGGAAGCAGGACTTCTTGGAATTAACAGAAACACCAGGCATGACCATTTCAGTTTCTTTTGTTTGGGAGGAGAACTCAACCCACAGACAGAGTAGCTTTACATCCGAGGCCAAATGAGATAACCTGAAGAAAGAGTTTACCTTTGCATCAGCAAATCACTGTTGGAACTCACTCATACGCAACATACGCAATCACACATTCACTAGTTTCTTGCTCTCAAAAGGGGGTTAGTCTTCCAACTGATCAAAGAAAACATGTGTTTTAGGCCTTGTAGTGATACATGCATCCATTATACTGATATACAATTTAAAAAAAAAGTAAAAAACAAAACCATGAACCAAAAAGTATTAGAAACGCAGCTATACAGAGTCTTTAGCTATTCCCAGGGAGTGAGGTCAAAGGTCAGGTCGGATGTCAGGGAGGTGAGGCACCCCATGTCCAGGTGTTATTGGTTTGGTAG
>OMLC01067755.1:0-11203 GCA_900302585.1 Regalecus glesne | reverse complement strand
ATCAGCGGACTAACTCACAGGTTTCTCCAACAGATGAAGCCAGTTGTTCAGATGGTTGGCAAGTGCGAAGGCATCAGGAATGTTGTCTCCTTCCGAACAGAATATTAACACCACAGCCATGGGCAGCTCCTCTGCACAACTAAACACCACACACAGGATGTTTAAGGTCAAAGATGTGAAAAAAAGTCCTCTAGTCTTCTCTATTTCTTATCAAGCCATCAGCAGTTTCTTTACTGTACTGATTCTAGGATGTTTTTTATGCATTCAGAAGATACAAAGATTTTTACAAGTGTGCTTGGAGAGACATCAGAAAGAGAAACTTGTAGGTTGCAAACTCAAATGTCCCATGTGACTTGACATGTTGGTAAGATGACCAGCTATGTAATGACCACTGTTCAGCTAGACACGTTACTGCCCGGTGGAGAGGGCCTTCAGGGAAACCTGTAACATCGCCCTGACTGGAAACTCTCTTGGTGAGCCTGTACCAGACACCGAGATCAATTCCCATCAATTTTCCATCACAATGGCTGACAGTACCAAGTCAGTCAGACAAGTAAAGTTGTGGTGGGGTCTGCATCTTTATCAACAAGAGGTGGTGTAACAACATCAAAAACCACACCATAGTCAATACACCTGACAGGGATGCTGTCATTACGGCCCTTCCGTCTCCCATTCCAACCAGCACTGAAACCAAATTGGCAGATTAGCAGAGACAGTTGCTGAGCGCTAGCTCCATGCTGACAAGATATCCTGGAGCCAACAATGTTAATTGTGGAGGATTTCAACAACCACAAATGTGGGTGTTCTACCCTCTTTACATCAGTATATGGACATCCCAAACGGGTAAGATAGCAATCTGGACTTGTGTTATGGTGAAATCACTGATGCGTTAGGCACTCAGGCACAACCTCTGCTCAGCTTTTCAGACTACAACGTCTTCCTGATTCTACACTACAAATTGGAACTGAAACACATAAAGCCTCAAATCCATTGTGCCATGCACCACCCAATGGTCAGGGGACGGCATCACACAATTAAAAGAGTCACCGACATGCACAGACTGGGACATTTTTCAAGGTGATCTCCATGCCCTGGATTACCTCCCATATTAAGCATAGCCTGAGAGAAAGGCCGAAGGCAGTGCTGGGACTGGGCTTTCTTTAAAACAAATGCCAGAATGAAAAGCATGACATTATTATAGCTAAACTCAAAATATAAGGGCAGACTGGAGGAGCTCAGCAACATTGGAATAAGAATTGTTTTACTTGCCACACAACAAAGGCCGGTGTAATTTGTTCTCTGCATTTAGCCAGAGATAATAACAACAATAAAAATAATAATAATTGTTCCTTTATAAGTCCCAAAGAGGAAATTTGCATTTCTCTGCTTATGACCCATCCTATTGTTCAGGAGCAGTGAGCAGCCACTATGTGGCGCCCAGGGGGCAGTTAGGGGTTCAATGTCTTGCTCAACGACACCTTGGCATGCTTTCTGCAGGACCGGGGATCGAATCTGCAACCTTACGATCACCAGACGACCGTTATACCCACTGACCTATGCCCCCCCCCCATTGGTATCACTGCTGTCTGGTACCTGTCCATGAAGAGGCCTCTAGTGATACCCCCACCAGGTATGGAGAGGCGTGGCTCTGTGTTGACATCGGTGAGGCCGGCGAAGGCAGACACTTTCTCCATCTCCTTCCAACCCATCTCCTTTAGGACATCTCCAGACACCTTCTGCAAGGCGGGTGTGACCAGGTACCTGAGCGGGGTCCTGGGCATATGAAAACATGGAACTTTAAATGTTATAGCCATGCCAAACATACTTCCACCACTCATACCACAATACCTGAAGAACACCTCAGTTCAATTAGTATGTCTTGTTGCATGATTTACACTTCTCTCATTAATCTGTCGTTTTTAAAATATATAAAGTCGTTTTGTGAATCCTGACCCTGACCCGCTTGACAGAGCTAAAGGGGCAAAATATTTTCTTGAGCCAAAATCAGAGGCTGTGGTGAATGTGGTTCTGCATGCAATGTTTGCATGTACCCTTGGAGCTGCTGGTCATCCCTCTGGTAGGCAAAGCTGCTGGACAAAACAACTGTCCTGGAAAAGCTGCTGTCATTGATCCAAGAGACAATCAATTTACGGAACTTTTTGTATTTAGTCTGCAATGAAAAGAGATGAAAGTTGAAATAAGCTTACAGGTCTTACTTCATTTAAGGAAAGGAACTCGTACAAATAAACCACGCATATATCATTTCCGTAGCATTTTATATTATCCATCTATCATCAATGTTATCCAAAGTTGGGCCACAGAGCCATGCGTGACCCTATCCCAGCATTCACAGCCCTGTTTTCTTAATCTCATTACTGCTGGACTTCTGACGATTACCACCTGCTCCCGCAATGTGTGTCCCCTTGGAAAATATTCAAGATGTCTGACTTACCTTCATTTGCTGTGGTATTGCAAAGACCTGCTTAGTTCTTCTTTAAAACTCTTATTTTTGACTCCATCCTTCTGGTTAGCACTAGCTAAATCCTGGGACCGGCAGTTTATTTTTTGACTGCCGTCATTGAAGTTGAAACTGCCTGCTACCATGGGATTTGTGTTGCATCCCAATCCCTGTGCACTCCTCTTATACAATATTTTCAATTGAGTCACAACAGCAAACAGTGTCATCCAATGCAATGGTCCTCAACCCTGGTGCTCAGCAACCTCCTGCACTGCTAGTCATCTGTTTCACCAGTTAGCTTAACTACACTCACCTGTTTTAATCAGATGGCTGCAACACACCAGGTGAATGTAATTTACATGCTAGAATAGAAATTTAGCAGTACAGGTGGTCCCTGAGGACTGAGGAATACCTAATCTAGCGGCCTTAGTTGAAATGTATCGAATTCCTCCATCAAAATTATATTGTATAATTTGCTTTGGAATATAGGTCACATGACCAGAAGGACAAGTAAAACACAATGTCTTATACTTATGACTGAAGAAGTCACCTGGTGAGTGACGAAACGTTTCTCAATAAACTTCTGATCCAGTTGAACAGATTCACCTCTTTTTGTGATTTCCCTACCTGGATTATTGAGCATGCATCAAGACAATGTCTTATACTACGGGAAATATGGTATGCTGAATCAAACAGCTAGTAGAGTTGGATATACCTGAATGATGGGTGACCTGATCTGAAGAACTGCCAGCTTCATTTCTGTTTCTGTGTAAACTGTTGAGCAGAAGGGATATATATGAGGTTCAGAGCGACTGTTTGGAATTCAACACAGAATTGTATTAATATTTTCACGATCCAAGGTGATTTTGAATTCTCAGTCAAGAAAGTGGATTAACATTTAACACTTCCACAAAATTCAACATGCCCACCACTGCAAAACTAGCAACAATAAAAGAATCACCACCACTCTGCTTACATAAATAAGAGGTACTAAACTATTACTGTGCAGAAAGTTGACATCAAAGTCAGGATCAATTAGTCAAGAGTGCTTAATACTTAAGTAGATTTTATTTTCATTTGCCAGTTACTCTAACGTTAGATACATGTATATATTCGTCCAGATTACAGTGCTGTGACATAATGAATCATTATGTAAAAACATATGTGTATGAAAACCTACTCCACAACAAGCATATTCAAAACAATAAGTTCTACAACAATGCAAGATGGAGCTCAGCACAAATGGATATAAACAGATAATAATGTACAACTAAACACAACAAAACGCATCACCTTGAATATGTCCATATAAAAGCCAATTCAACCTACAACTGGTTATAAGACTCATTCTGGCGATGGGAACCAGAGTACAGAAAAAAGTCAACAATTCAGCTGAATCCATTCTCTACACAGTATTTATTTAGTACCTTCAGCAGCAAGGTGAAGATCACTGCTGTTCTCTTCAGAGGTGGTGTAGGGGTTGTTTCCAACCATGGGAATTAGGCAGTCTGTGTGGATGTAGCCAACACGATTCATATTGAGGGTGGACACAATGAGATCCACCGCCAGTTGGCCCACATTACCCACAGACACGGCTGGCTGAAAGCACAAATTACAGTAGAAGACAATTAATAATGAACTGCAGATCAGCAATAACCATCTCCCAGAAAGATGAGGTGGTTAATCTGAAAATATATGAGTTAAATGAATAGATAAGTGATTAAACGTTTTTCCCATTCAATTGTATTGCATGTTCTCCCCATGTATGGGCTGGTTTCCTCCAGGTTCCCCAGTTTCCTCCCACCACCAAAAAGACATGCATGTTAGGGTTACTATTCCTGCCTGTGCCCCTGAGCAAGGCAATAAGAAAAAGAACTGGAGTTGGTCCCTGGTCTCTCATTTACAATTGCCTACAGCTCCTATATAATAGGATGGGTTAAATGCAGTGCTTAATTTATAAATCTGGAGGTGCCTGAGCAAAAAGGGCTTCCAAGACAGAGGAAACCAAAGCCTCTGAGAAGTCCCGGAGCACAAAAAACGTTAAAATATTTGTATGTTTGTTTGTTTGGTGGTGGTTGTTTTTTTTTTGGGGGGGGGGTCGATACGAGAGGTTCTGGAGCTTGCTCTGGCAATAATTAAACACTGGTTAAACGGATAAACCAACAGATAGCCTTATAACTTACATGACAAAATAACGCGACTTTTTTTCTAAACCACGTCTTGCTATTTGCTTTGTGTTCTGGCTGTCACTATGTGTTGTCAAGGATCACCAAGCAATCTTATTTACATGCATGCTCAATAATCCAAGGACAGTTTAAAAATGAAACGTTTCTTTCATTAAACCTTATGTCCAGATGAACTGGATCAATTGTTTGTGATCTTAACTCTCATTCTTTAAATGTCCTTTATGTGAACACATTTCATTCGGTGACACCAGTCAATGACTGACATTTCAGGTTTTGTTATGTATCTCACTATGGCTGCTTCCATGTGAAAAACACCATTTATAAAAACCCAAACCATGTTCATCATATCGGACTGTTCGATAACGTATTGCGTGAGATCCAAGCAATGCTAGTTTTCAAATAACGCTCCTTCCAGACAGCACGTAGACAGCACGATGACCATATCCGAATTTACCAGTCACAATCCCGATCCACAATGATTGGCGTTACTCACCATTATCAGGGTAAAGTCTTTGAAAGAGGGCGGTGTACTTTCTACAGAGAAAAACATGATATTCTCTGATGTTGACGGAGTCGACTGACTTAATTGAGTAACAGCTAAAAACCTCACAGAGACGTGTTTCTTAACTTTCGCTTGTATTTCCTGTGTTCATGCTGTATCTATGTTGGGTCCTCGGCGAACATACATATCGTCGATTGTTGATGACGGAATTTTGTTGGTGCCTATTCTAAATGCATGAATAAAATTGTCCAGCTAGAAAAAAAATGTATATTTTGGAGAAGAATCACAGGAAATTATTCCATAAAATATTTAATAGAGGGTCGGGATAAGACAAGTCAGCCTGCTGTTGCACATTGAGATACTCTACCCTCACATACTGTGTTCTTTAGTGGACTAACCGAAGAAACAGATCTCTTTAAGTTATATGTCTGACGTATCTTTTCAAACTAGCTGAGTTGAATATAAATTAATACGCATAGATACAGATCTTACAAATAAGCAGCAATTAAACACATGGTAAACTGTTCTCTACCGGCATCAAATGGGCTACTGCCTACTCACACGCTGTGTAAATAAAAGGCGCCTAGTCAGTCACGTCCTGTCCATCTGCTATCAGCAGCGTTGTGCCCTTGTCCCATGGGGTCGGGTGGATGGATGGATGGGGCACTGGAGTTAGAATTGCTATCTGATCTCCAGAACACATGTCGTAAATATACCTGTAAACAGCATCATTACCAAAGCTGCCCCGCTCAACAGCCAATGTATTGTATGAGTTCTACTCAAGAGTAGGTGCGCCTGACTATGTTTGCTATGTCACACTATGTTTACACTGACAAGCCTCCCTCTTGCCATCATCCTCAGGCAGAATATGAAATTCAAACGGATTTCCATTAATACCCCATCTTTTATGAACGACTAGTTGTTAACTCCTCTATCCAGCCTGTTCTAAATATCTTCATCTACGGGCAACCTAAACGGACCCCCTCCATTTTCTTCACTGAGCTCACAGCACTCATCATCTCCCTCTCCCCCCTTTGTCCCACCGCACTAGTCCATGGAGATCTAAAATGTCACGTTGATTCCAACAACTAATTCCAAGCCATAGAGTTTTGCTCTGTGTTCTCCTACCCAAGCCATTCCTCTCATGTCACCTTTGCCAGACACACCCATAGTCACATCCCACCTGAAAGGGTCTTAAAAAGGCCTTTAAAAGAGGACACCTATCTGGACTCCGTTGACCCTAGCCTTGTTGCTTCTCCTCTCGACTCGCTCCTCCCTTGATGCTACTCTTTCTCTCTATAGCAGATCCCTTTCCACTGCCCTGGATATCCTGGCTCCTCTTTAGACTTCTTCACACCTGAAAGTTAGAACCAAGGTCTGGACCAAGGTTAATGTTTTTGTTACATTTGATCTTGTTGGTTTGATTTTGCATTGCAGAATATTCTAAATTTTAATCTCATCCGTTTTATAGTCAGGAAAATTCCATATTTACTTAATTCTGAGGATAGTTGGTATCAAAATGATGGAACTCGTACAAGATTATTCAATCACATCTTTAATCAATTGACTGTCTCATTGAAACAAAGGTTTGTATTCAGTGTCCATCTGAAATGACACTCACATTACAAATTACTGGATTTCATACACATGAGAAGTATGCCTACCACCACAACTAATAACAGAATCCATCCTTGTCATGATCACTATTACTTGATTTTTGCCTGTATATAGTCAATCCTTATGTGTGTGTGTGTGTGTCTGTGTGTGTGTGTCTGAAGATTGTTGTGTTATCATTCTATGTGAAGTAACTGCGAGAGCCATAAAACAAAAGTAAAATTTCCTGAATGTGAAAACCTACATGGATATAATAAACTGATTCCGTTTCATATCATGAGGGACTACATGACAGCGGTTTATTAAAATTCTAACACAATTCCCCATTTTCATTTGAAAAACTAAAAGGGTTCAATCACAAAAAGGGTTCAAATGAGGGTTTTTGTATCATGCTGAGATATTCTGTATTTGAAAAATATAAGTAGATGTGATAAATTCAGCTATTTCACCTTTTAAGTCAGGAATTCGACCCCAGCCACCAACAAATCAACACAGACCCACTCCAGGATGTCACTGCTGCTTTTCCATCCAACACCTCTCATCATTGAGACTTGACTTCATTTGGCATTGGTAGACCATTCACTCCAGCCACGGCGTTTGCCACCATCTGCTGGATTATCCGCCTAAATGTACGGTGTGTCTCAACCCCAAGATGAGGGGTTATCAGAACATTTGGAAGACTCAGGAGAGGATGGTCCCTGCAAGTATAAGGTGAACAAGGAGTTTATTTTGACTGTAATGAACATCTGGCCCTTTCTCCTTTTAGACTATTGTGCTATCTTGTCCAAATACATTTGGGTAGGGATGGGGGGTTTAGGGGTCCTGAGTGACTTTGGTGTGAAACAGAAAGACAAAGAGTGCTAGTCCACCTTGGTAAAGGTTCAGGGTGAGTCACGTCTAAAGCTGCTGCATGGATTGTTCCACTTTGAAGAGCTTTGACCAAGGCATCCTGGTCAACAACCAAACCTGAGAAGCATAGGTGTTCCCACATTGTTGTCATAACTTGAAAATAAATGCACCAACAGGAAACAATGACCATCTGGATGTTTTGAATTTGTTCTGTTGGCCCTAATAGACAATAAAACCGTATGCTCACCTCTGCTAACGTTCACGAATATTGCAGTGGGCTTCATGAGGGCCAGCTCTCTGCTCCCGATGAGACCTTTGGTGTCAGCAGTCAAGGGGACCACCACCATGACAAAGTCAGACATTTTCAGCAGGTCATCCATCTTCTCACAGTAAATGGCTCCCACTGCCATCTCATCAGCTACGATTCTGACGTGGAGCCAAAAGAAAAAAAAGATGAGTGCCCAGAAGGTTTTCATTGGTCTATTTGCGCTGGTACCCTATAGAGTGTACTTTGTCCAGCCTTGCCTCTGCAGGGACTGCTGAATAAGGAATCGAAATTATGACAAAGGCCTCAACCGTTTCCATCCATCAACCCAAATCCACACCTTCTTCTTCCAAACAGTGACAAGGGGGGGAAAGTAATGCTGGTGTCATCTGATAATCGTTCCCTTATCAGTCCCACAATGGGAAATGTGTAATTCTCTGCATTGGAGCCATCTTATTCTATAGGAACAGTGAGCAGCCACCATGAAGCACCTGGGGAGCCGTGTTTTGCTCAAGGACACCTCAACATGCTTTCTGTAGGACCGAGGATTGAACCTGCAACCTTCTGGTCACCTCAGGTCACCACTGAGCTATGCCACCCCAATTTACAGTCAGCAGTAGATGATGCTGGAGCAGCATTGCACTCATGTACCAAACCATTGTGATGAAAAGAGAGCTGACCCAGAAGGCAAAGCTCTCAATCTACTGGCCAATCTTAATACCTACTCTCACCTATGGCCATGAAAGTTCAGTCATGGTTGAAAGAGTGAGGTCGCGGATACAAGGGGCTGAAATGGATTTTCTCCGGGGGGTGGCTTGCATCTCCCTCAGGGACACGGTGAGAAGTTCATTCATCCGTGAGGGACGTGGAGTAGAATCGCTGCTCCTTCACATAGAATGGGGCCATCTAACCCTAAGGCCATACTGGTGATGCAAGATTAGGTGTTCCCATCGCATTGACGTGAAAGCATGACATGGTTAGCACTGCTGCCTCACAGCAATAAGGTCCCGGGATGGAACCCCGGGCTGTCCCAGGTCCTTCCCGTGTGGAGTTTATATGTTTTCCACCATGTCTGAGTGGATTTCTTCTGGTGCTCCAGTTTCCTCCCACCATCTTAAAAACATGCATCTCAGGGTTAATACTCCCGCCCGTGCCCCCTGAGCAAGGCAGTAGGAAAAAGAACTAGAGTTGGTCCCCGGGTGCTGAAGCTGCTCTCTCCTCCTAGCTACACAGCTGCCCGCTCTCTCCAGTGTGTATGCTGGGTTAGGGTTCAATGCAGAGGATGGATTTCCCCCCAGGAATTAATGAATGTAGATCTCTCATCTTGTGATCTGTTTGCTAACTGTGACAAATACACAGAAAGGCACACAGGAGATTGTGTATGTGATGGAAAATCATGTATCTAATTAAAAGACTGTATTTGAACTTAATTTAGCTGAAAAAAACACAAAGGTTTGCATTACTACTAAACTGCCACCTAGTGTCTATTTGTACAAAGTTACAGGGATGGTGTGTTGGATGTTCTACAGACAACTTCTGCTGTGGTAGCCTTTTACCTTCTGGTCCGACTGTGATACAGGATTTTCAAGTCAAAACCTTTGCTTCTCTGAGCGATTTTGAAACCAGTACGTCCCATTCCAATGATGCCCAGAGTGGACCCTGTAACTTCAACCCCAATGAGGTTTTGGGGCATCTGGGTGGTCTTGGGGTCCAAGGCTATTCGATGACCTATGAGGAAAGAGGACCCAGAACCGATTTCGTTATGGTTTGTATGTCGACAATGTTTGAATGAGCTCACTTTTTGAGATCCATTTTTAGATAGAGGCATCAAGGCCAGAAGCCCTACCTGACAGCATGCGGTGGGTTCTAACCTGCAGCCTCAGGCTCATCACTTTCTGAAGCATGTGCTCTACCACTGAGCTAACAATAATAAGGATTCCCTTATCAGTCCCACAAGGGGAAATTTGGTTTTCTCTGCATTTTTGACCCAACCTATTGTATAGGAGCAGTGAGCTGCCAACATATGGTGCTCGGGGAGCAGTTAGGGGTTCAGTGTCTTGCTCAAGGACACCTCCACATGCTGTATGCAGGACCGGGGATCGAACCTGTAACCTTCTGATTGCCAGACGAGCGCTCTACCCACTGAGCTATGCCGCCCCTAATACAGCCCTTCAACAAGGTCTTGATGAAGTGGTGTTTTTTTCTATGAGCAAGTCTCTGGGACAGATTAACCTGATAGCCTGGGACTTACATATTGAGAATTGCCATTAACATTTCAGTTGAATCCAGGATTTAAACTGATCCTTGTGGAGGAAATTGGCTTTTTTTAGTCAAAGGGACTGATGATTATGTATTCCAATAGAGCACAGTTACTTCCCTGAGTTGCATTTTACACACTAGCAATACATGTTTTTTGTGAGTTTCATATAAAATGAAAAATGACCTACTTTTGCTGAGAAACTGTCATCAGAACATTTAGCACAGGCTTTTGTTAAGGTGTGGCTGTGCAGTGCAGTTGTGACATCAACTCACCTTCCAGAATCCTCCGTGCTGAAGCCAGAAGAAGAGCCATGGCGAGATCCGCTGTGGTGTCACTGACAGCATCCGGGGTGTTGGCCACCTTCACCTCAAGACTGGCGAAGAAGGACAGGTCCAGGTGGTTGACGCCCGCTCCTGAGCTAGTGACCACTTTCAGTGAGGGGAGCATTTGGAAGAAGGAGGGCCTCGGCACATGGCTGTGCTTCAATAGAAACACAGCTTGGATCTTTGGGCCATAAGCTTGATGGTTCTGTTGGAGCTCGCTACAGTAGACGATTTGGAAATGTTGCCTTATAAGGTCGGTGAACTCGTCTGGGTGAGTTTCGACGCCCGTTTCCACAACCAGAGCCCAGGGTTTGTCCTCTTCCATTGCCTGAAATTAATCAGAGTTGGTTTTTATTGGCAAAGTACACTTGCACACGAGGAATTTGATTTGACACTTGTAGAAAGTATAGACAAGTAAACAGTAAATACAATCATCATGCAAAAGAAAGACGTGATCAAGGGCCTCCGGTGGTGTAGGGGGGTAAGACACCTATGTTCAGTACATCTCTGGGTCATAGAGTCGGGTGTTCGAATCCCAGCTGTACCGTTTCCAACCACAGCCAGAGGTCCATAGTTAGTGGGTCATAACTGGCTAAGCCTCACATGGGTATAGGGGTTAGGTTGGATAAAGTATTCTGGGTTCACTAGTGTCCCCCTCTGGGTCGTCCAGGCCTCTTGGTTAAGTGAAGGGAAAGTACTCTGCTTCATTCTCCTCTGACGGCCAAGCACTGTGCTTTCCCCACCAC